>CP092865.1:10424035-10726551 GCA_030710605.1 Cordylochernes scorpioides
GCATACAATAGAATAAATAGCAAGGAAATATATATGTAATCATTACACCAACTTTTGAGAAACATATTTTAAAAAAATAATAATAATAATAAAAAGAAGTTGGTTAAAAGGAGAGTTCTCTCAAAAATAGGATATATGTTTAAATCTCAAATTGAGAATTTCTTACAGAGAGAAGAAGGTGAGATGTAAATATGTAAATAGAAAAGATACAAAAATATTATATGGAAGAGATTAAAAGGATCCATCAACTTCTCCACTCTTCCACCACAAACTGCCGAGTTAGGAGACACATCAGGGCTTGCAATCATCTACATTGGCAGCCATCATGGAGAAAATGATGGAAGATGGGGGGAACACTAGAGGAAGTGAGGGAATCAGTCCGCAGCCGGTTCTTCCAGCTTCCTCCACACCACGTTGCACATTTCCTTCAACAGCGCGCACCCACTGTCCTCTAAGGAGTCCTTTGTGCTGCTGTCCGGCAAGGAGAGTCCGTCCTCTGTGGCCGCAGAAACACTGAGTCCCTCTAGTTGGTCCCGCACTTCTAGAACCTGCGTCCCCCAATTACTCAACATCAACACACCTGCCAGGGAGAGATGGGAAAAATGGATAATATGGGGAGAAAGGGAGATTTTTAAAAAATCATCAAAAAACAATATCCATGTACAACATGCTTTGAACAGAAAGGGAAAACCACCTTTGCCGGTCCCAAATCCGGATGAAAAAGGAGGAGGGGGAGCAGTAACAAGCTAACTAAAAAACCTGGGCTCAGCTGGCCCAGCTGATAGTACCCTGTAAGGGCTCCTAATCCAGGGATACAGGATGAGTTTGTACTCCATGTTAGGAGCAGCTGCACATGGCGTCTGTTCCTCGTGTCAGAGGCGGCCATTTCATATTGGAGCTAAGTCAGCCTGCCACTGAGTAGTGCTCCTAGTCTTAATGACAAAGGCAGACCCAGTCTAACTCACCCAATCATTATTGATGTCAAATCTCCTTTTGATGAGCTCTACTCCTCATCAGTAGATACCATCTCAAACTTCACAGACTTAATAACCTAATATGATTGAGTAGAGATAAGAATGAAGATGAAGAAAAAGAAATTTAAAATAGATTAAAATTTAATTTTTTAAAAATAGGCTTTTCAAATAATATTAATAATGTCTAGCAGTTTCAAGGATGTTATTGGCATGGTTTTCTTGTATGTTTTAGTAAAAACTCCTGTTAATATTCATAATCAAATAGACATGAAAAGATATATAGGCTAAGACTCTGAAAATTAATAATATATTTTTTTGATTTCCATAGACATGTGGTGCACTTGGAGTAAAAGTATTCATAAACTATCCACCATGGTTATCATGGACAATTCTACAAAATAAGAACTTTACCTGTCAAATGTGTCTCTTGATTAAAATAGGCACATTCTGGGCTAAATACCCTTCAAACAGTTGCCTTAAAACAATGGTATACACACACATTCTGGGCTAAATACCCTTCAAACAGTTGCCTTAAAACAATGGCACAATGGTATACACACACATTCTGGGCTAAATACCCTTCAAACAGTTGCCTTAAAACAATGGTATACACACACATTCTGGGCTAAATACCCTTCAAACAGTTGCCTTAAAACAATGGCACAATGGTATACACACACATTCTGGGCTAAATACCCTTCAAACAGTTGCCTTAAAACAATGGTATACACACACATTCTGGGCTAAATACCCTTCAAACAGTTGCCTTAAAACAATGGCACAATGGTATACACACACATTCTGGGCTAAATACCCTTCAAACAGTTGCCTTAAAACAATGGTACAATGGTATACACACACAATCTGGGCTAAATGCCCTTCAAACAGTTGCCTTAAAACAATGGCACAATGGTATACACGCACATTCTGGGCTAAATACCCTTCAAACAGTTGCCTTAAAACAATGGCACAATGGTACACAGACACATTCTGGGCTAAATACCCTTCAAACAGTTGCCTTAAAACAATGGCACAATGGTATACACGCACATTCTGGGCTAAATGCCCTTCAAACAATTGCCTTAAAACAATGGCACAAATGGTATACACGCACATTCTGGGCTAAATACCCTTCAAACAGTTGCCTTAAAACAATGGTATACACACACATTCTGGGCTAAATACCCTTCAAACAGTTGCCTTAAAACAATGGTACAATGGTATACAGGCACATTCTGGGCTAAATACCCTTCAAACAGTTGCCTTAAAACAATGGTACAATGGTATTCACACATATTCTGGGCTAAATACCCTTCAAACAGTTGCCTTAAAACAATGGCACAATGGTATACACGCAAATTCTGGGCTAAATGCCCTTCAAACAGTTGCCTTAAAACAATGGCACAATGGTACACAGACACATTCTGGGCTAAATACCCTTCAAACAGTTGCCTTAAAACAATGGCACAATGGTATACACCAGTGTCGGGCAACCTTTTTCGAGTTGCGGCGCACTAAGCTTAATTTCTTTTTTTCGCGGCGCACCTGTGGTTATCACTATAAATTTCCTCGTAGGTAATTAAAATACAACAATAAATACTAGTAAAAATTTAAACATATGTATCACATTTTATTAATTTTCAATATTAAATTAACATAATCAATGCGAGCATTGCGATTGTTTTTGAGAGCATATCAAATCAATACGGGGATCTACTTGTGAAAGACAAACGCGCATCTCCTCATCTATCATTTGAAGTCTTTCGCGCTTCTTAGACTTCATTTCTGTGACTTCATTTTTGAAACATTATTTTTAAATTTAACCAAAAGTTCTAAATACCTACAAAAATGTTCGCGGCACACCTAGAATTCTTCGCGGCACACCAGTGTGCCACGGCACACCGGTTGCCCGACACTGGTATACACGCACATTCTGGGCTAAATGCCCTTCAAACAGTTGCCTTAAAACAATGGCACAATGGTATACACGCACATTCTGGGCTAAATACCCTTCAAACAGTTGCCTTAAAACAATGGCACAATGGTACACAGACACATTCTGGGCTAAATACCCTTCAAACAGTTGCCTTAAAACAATGGCACAATGGTATACACGCACATTCTGGGCTAAATGCCCTTCAAACAATTGCCTTAAAACAATGGCACAAATGGTATACAGGCACATTCTGGGCTAAATACCCTTCAAACAGTTGCCTTAAAACAATGGTATACACACACATTCTGGGCTAAATACCCTTCAAACAGTTGCCTTAAAACAATGGTACAATGGTATACACGCACATTCTGGGCTAAATACCCTTCAAACAGTTGCCTTAAAACAATGGTACAATGCAAGGTAATAAGACCAAATCCAAATAAATAAATAGTGTGAAGATTTTGTCTGAAGATGGTAACAACGCTGTTACCGAAACGTCACACACTATTTATTTATTTGGATTTGGTCTTATTACCTTGTGTTTATAATCTACAATCCAAATTGTGCCTCATCAATGGTACAATGGTATACACATGCTCATTCTGGGCTAAATACCCTTCAAACAGTTGCCTTAAAACAATGGCACAATGGTATACACACACATTCTGGGCTAAATACCCTTCAAACAGTTGCCTTAAAACAATGGCACAATGGTATACACACACATTCTGGGCTAAATACCCTTCAAACAGTTGCCTTAAAACAATGGCACAATGGTATACACACACATTCTGGGCTGAATACCCTTAAAACAGTTGCCTTAAAACAATGTCACAATGGTACACAGACTTTATTTTTTTCTGTCAAAAGAATTATTTTGTAGGATTGGAGGCCATTATTTTAAAGCAATAATTGAAGGGAATTTAGGCCTGAAAAAGTTTAGCCAATCCTTTTTTAAATAAATAAACATCTCACTTTCAAATGTGTATATTGAATCCATGATTTTTCCTATCTTGATAAAGAGGTGGGACCACACTCACCTTCATGGCCTGGGTGACGGCAGTCGGCCTGGACAGTTCAACCTCCTCCTCCTGTGTCACCACCAATACACAGAGTTGATAACATCAGTCACTGTTGTCACAATGGAGGTGTGTGAACAGAAGACCTACCTGGTGCTTCTCCCTGGCCTGCTGCTCCAGGTTCCTGATGTAGCGCAGAACTTCCTCTGTAAACACTCTCCCATTTGTATCTACTTCACTTAGATTTGGTATGGTTATACATTGAATTTCTTGTGTAAAACTCCACTCTATAGTGAACCCCAATGGAACTGAACCTGTGGTTCACCATAGTTTAGTATTCATGATAAATTGTAAAAAAAAAAAGTTTTAGAAATAAAAAAATATTTTATCACCATGAGTTCATTTTTATTTTAAAATTCTAGCTTTCAAGCCGCAACTAGAGACTGACCATTGAGGACAGAAAGAACTAGAGACTGACCATTGAGGACAGAATGTGCAGGGGGAGGAGGTGAGTCCAGCAGGGGCAGGGTGGAGGAACTGCTGCCTTCATCCTGGCCCACAGCCAGGGAGCCACACTGGGGACAGTTCAGTCTGCCTCTCTCATCATCCAGGTACAGGCACAGCTCCTGCAGCAACAACCCTTTGTCTGCTGCATCTATCTGGGAGGGGGATTGGAGACAAAAATGTGATAAACAATAAGATAAAACATTAAGAAAAAAAAAAGTAGCTGTTCCTGAACATGTAACTGAAATTTTCTTACATCATCTACCAGAATAAATATCAGCTAATTATTTATTCCATAGGTCAAATACCCTTTCTTGAGATTAATCAATAAAAGCAAACTACTTCAGTGTTTCAGGGTGTTGGCCCTCATCAGCATGGTGCAGACTGTACCTCAATGAGCAAAAAAGCTTGTCTTTGGGAGATCCAGAAAAAAAAAAAAAAACAAGGAATGGGTATTTTAAGGTAATGAGATAGATGGATTCTCCAGTGAACCTGTACATAAGAGCTAAAGTGCAGTGGACTCTCCCAATGACTCCTTGTGTTTGTGAGATGAAATGGAAGATAAGTTTGCTGATAGAGGAGGATCACATCACCAATGGAGCAGTTATGAGTAAGAATTTTCAGCCAACCAGAGGCCATGATGACATAGCCGGTGTGCCTCTCTTCCCCCCCCCCCCAACCTCCAAAGAGATACCACCTCAAGGAAAGACCTGGTGTAGCCATGTTTACTTTAAGTGGTCGGAAGATTCGGAGGTGTGTGGGAGGTTCTGGCATATAAAAAAAGAAAGTTTTAGAAGAGAGTTAAAGAATATAGAAGAGATCAGGGGAATATACCATGATGAAAGAACACATGATAAGGCACAATTTGGAATATTCTATATACAGTTACGAGCGTCATTCTTTATCAGTCATCTCTGTCACCGTTTGCTTTTTTTTGGAATGGCGCTCTCCTATTGGTTGGCTACAATCACGCCACCTTTGCCCCTTCCCCCCCCCCACTCGCTTTTTCGTTTTTGCAACTATTGTGTTGGAGCGGGTCGCTCCTTAAATAAATGCATATAATAGTTAATAACTAAATGGAATCCTCTCTTTCTTTTTCCCAGTAAGAGACGCCTACGGAAGCCAACAGTACATAGACAGATAAAGCACATAGGCTATAGTTATTAACTAATATATGCATTTATTAAAGGCGCCAATTTATAATTGTAACAAATAGTATTTGAATAAAAACATTCAATCGGGTAAAACACGGGCGTTGCCCGGGTCATTCGTCTAGTAGATTATAAACACAAGGTAATAAGACCAAATCCAAATAAATAAATTGTGTGTGACGTTTCAGTAACAATGCTGTTACTATCTTCAGACAAAATTACTGAATTACTTACATCATCTACTTACATTCACTACTTTTGTCTGAAGATGGTAACAATGCTGTTACCGAAACGTCACACACTATTTATTTATTTGGATTTGGTCTTATTACCTTGTGTCTTATGTCCACAGTTTACTTAAATACCATTTTAAAGATTCCATCCTTTAGTGTAGCCTATAAAAGCAGAATGATTCAATACAGTATTAGAGCTTTAAAGAAGCGGTCTGGTGGATTAAAAAAAAAAAAAAAAAAAAATTGTCGAAACCACTGGGAGGTTTCACCACTGATGAACCAAGCCCTCTCAATATTTGTTCATCGCAGTAAGGACAGTAGAAATTTGATTTATTTGTGAAAAGAAACATTCAAAGTCTTAATGTTTTCATTTGTTATATATAGCTATGGCGCATTATTTTTTGTACTAAATAAGGAAGCTTGGATGACAAGACCTGAAAAAGTTCATTGCGCCATGTCAATGCATATTCTTAGAAGTGGATTACAAGGTTCAGAGCAGGCCTCCATTGTCATTCAGGTAAATGAGAAAATGTCTTCATCAAATACCTCACAGCCGAACCACAACACATCCCCAGACTGCATCAGACCAAACAGAGAGAAGCTCTTCCCTAAACCCTAAAGAGATTTTGAGATATCCTGATGGGCACTACCTCTGAGAACAATTGGGAAGACCAGAAAAAGCTCCAGTGTCTCTGTAACCAACTAACATTACCTTCTTCTACTTTCTTATATCCACTCAATCATACAGTAGAACCTCCATGAGAGGACACTCTCGCTAGAGGACACCTCTCTATAAAGGACCGTTTTTCACACACACACACATTTACAAAAATTACCATATTTACTATTTAGACTCTCCTGTAAGAGAAGACCTTTCCATAAAGGACACTTTGGCACTGCAACTAGGTGCCCTTTGCAGGGAGGTTCAACTGTATTAGGGTATCAAGTCTGTAGAGCTTGAGATGGTGTCTGCTGGGGATGAGTAGAACTCATCGATTGATGTCAATGGTGTCAATAATATGGTTTGGGGTTGCAGGTTGAGAATTGCACACTTGGTACATAGAGTGGGAAAACATTACCTTGAGCTCCAAATTGTCGCGGATGAGGTCTTTCTGTTTGGTCTCCAGTTTCTGCAGCTTGGAGCGGTAGCTGGCCACGGCCTGCTGCATCACCTGGGCCGTGTGCTGCCCGAACTTGCGCCACTCGTGAGCCAGCTTCCGGCCATCGTCCAGGAAGCAGCACAGCTCTCGCAGTTCCTTGTTGTCCATCTGATGTTTCCTGGCATTTTCCTTCAGGTCTTTTACCTCCAACATGTGGGCCTGTCACACACGGGTCCCCATTAACACACTGAGTGATATATTCAGGTAAAATTACACTTGATCAAAAGTGACCTCCACTAACTCTTCCAATGTCACTCACAACAGCAACAAACATGCATGAAATTTGGATCTCCATAATATGCTGAGAGGTAATAATAAAGCACAATTTGGATTATAGATTATAATACAAGAAAATAAGACCTAATCTAAATAATTTATTAGTGTGTGACATTTTGGCAACAGCATTGTCACCATCATCAGACAAAAGAATAAAAATGGAAGAAAAAAAATAAGAATAAACATTTTTATTCTTTTGTCTGATGATGGTGACAATGCTGTTGCCGAAACGTCACACACTAATAAATTATTTGGATTAGGTCTTATTTTCTTGTATGGTGAGAGGTATATTTAGGTAAAGTTCCACTTGATCAAAAAGTAGCCTATGTTGTCTCATCCAATGTCACAACAGCAACAAAAAATAACCACAAAACTAAAATACACAACTCCTACACTACAAAGCTTGCGAGAACAAAACCCTACATACATCATCAACAACATAAACACACAGCCTCATCATTAAAGTGCAATCTCCAATAAAGAAGTCAGCCATCATAGAACACCATTTCACCCTGTTCTAAACATCACCACTTCCTATCTTCTAAAATTCCTGACACCATTCTATTAGATTATCAAACCAATCCTTCCTTGATCTACCTCCTCTTCATTCTTCAATATGTATCTTTCCTGCAGTCAATAGACAATCTCCCAAAGTGATCTTCAGAGTACATGTTTTCCCCAAACTCTTTGATTACATCATTTAGGAATTTTGCCGGGAGGATATTGATCTAAAGAGACAAAGGTTTTGACAGGAGAGGCGACCTTCGTCTCTTTAGATCATTTAGGAAGTTATATACCCTCTCTCCATGATAAGACACAATTTGGATTAGAAACATAAGGTAATAAGACCAAATCCAAATAAATAAATAGTGTGTGACATAACAGCATTTGAAATGTCACAAACTATTTATTTGGTTTTGGTCTTATTACCTTATTTTACCCTCTCTCCATTAAATCAACTCAAGACTTCTTTTGTTTGCCACCCTCTCTGTCCATTTAACATTTTTCTAACCCACTAGATGTCACTAGAATTCAATTTCCAGTTCCTTGGTTAAACACACCTATAAAACATCCACACAATATCAAACACATACAACAACAACTAACAAAAAAATACAACCTACAACAATACACACACAAACAAGAATTTAAAAACGCACAAAACATAAGGCAAAACAAGTCCAAATCTAAATAAGTAAGTTATATGTGAGATTTTAGTTACAGCAATATTATTTAAAAAAAAAAAAAAAAAACACATAATTTACTTATTTGGATTTGGTCTTGTTGGCCTTATCTTCTTCTTCTTTCTTATCTCTACTCAATCATTTCAAGAGTATCAAGCTTGTATAGTTTGTTGATGGTGTCTGCTGGGGATAAGTAGAGCTAATCAATCGATGAGTCAATACAGTCAAAGATGTGGTTTGCAGATTGAGAATTGCACTTAGTACATAGTGGGGAAACCTTGCTACCATTCTGGAAAGTCATTGTCCATAGATGTGTTGTGTGGTGTATTTAGGTTGATTAAAAAGTAGAAATAGATTTTAGGCTTTATTTATTTAAACGGTTTTTTATTATATTACACCGGAGTAGATGCAAAATCCAAAATTACAAGTCAACAACAACAGAATGATGATGATAGGTTATATATCACAGAATAATAATCTGTGGATTTAAAATTATTAGAAAATAAATATAAGACAGTTCTACAAACAAATCAAGCCTTATGAATCTTTATCTAAGATCTACATTGTACCTCATTAAACCCAGCATGCACAACATACAGCAATAAAGTTAAGTACCATAAACCTCCCCACACAGCACAACTGTGAAATCTCTCCACTACCAACAAGAGTAAAAAAAGGACGATGATTGTGTTACCAGGGAGGAGGAGGAATGATACCATCCACCTGTGTGCCATAAATCAACACTCCTATGATAAATGGCCGCCACATGTGACCCAACCACCATTACTACAGCCTGATTCCACCTCCTCTGTCAATGGAATCCATGGAGATAACAGTTCCCTCAGCTGGTTAACTTTTGATTTGGCACAACTCTTGTCATCTAGACTAAATTGTTATGTACTCTTCTACCTAATATACAATAGGTAGTGTAGTTTCTATTAAAAGAGATGGGGGGTCGGTGGAAGGCTGGTTAAACCAATTGGTTTTCGACCACTACGACCCGGGTTCGATTCCCGCATTGGACACTTTTTTCTGTTTTAAAAATAAATTTAAAAAATGCTCCAATGGCCCCCGATTCTTGCAAAAGTCCAACCCCACCAGCGAGTGCAAGTAACCAAACGAGGCTCTGGCACATTTGTAAGTGCAAAGTCAAACTGCTTTTCACATGTGTAGACATGTGGTGCGCTTACAGTAAAAAAGCAGTCGCTAACTACCCACCATGATTATCATGGCCTGTACCACGTGTACTAGGGATAAGCAAAAAAAAAAATTAAAGGAGATTGCATGCTACTGAAAAGTTATATAATTTACTATTACAGAATTATCATAAGAACTAAAAACATGAATATCTCACGCTATATATTGATTACATCACACAACAACCAAGTCCTTGGTCAAAACCATATATACATATTACATAAATGTATTAATTTCTATATGATCTCTGGAGTACTGTTTATTTTGTTCTCCCAGAGTATAACATTAATTATTTATTTGATTCAAACAAAGTTATGGCCATCTAGATTCTGGTGGTGATGCTTCTCTCTTTAGACACAGAGTAATAAGGGTGTGTTTCCTGTGTATGGGAACACATCTGAGGCATATCAAGGTAGGACTTTGCCTGCTATCATTTAGCTGGGCTTAGTAGTAGGACAGCCTTCATGTCTAGGATACCAGGAGTACAAGACATACTGTCCTGTCCAGGGTCACCTCCCCACCATACTGAGGCAGTTAACAGAATTTTGGTGTTGTTGATGGGAACATCACACAAAAGTAGGACTTTGCCTGTTAACATTTAGCTGGGCTTAGTAGGACAGCCTTCATGTCTAGGGTACCAGGAGTACAAAACATACTGTCCTGTCCAGGGTCACCTCCCTACCACAGAGTCAGTTAACAGGACTTGGGTACTGTTGATGGGAACATCACACAAAGGTAGGACTTTGTCTGTTAACATTTAGCTGGGCTTAGTAGGACAACAGCCTTCATGACTAGGGTACCAGGAGTACAAAACATACTGTCCTGTCCAAGGTCACCTCCCCATCACACTGAGGCAGTTAACAGGACAGGGGGAAGAAGCAAGAGTCCTATTCGTAAGATTATCAGGAGATTGGCAATCTAGTGACACAGTACTGGAGAAGAAAGGATTGGTTCAATAATCTAATAGAGAATGTGGCCTGGAAATGGAAGAGAATTGTACCAAACAGAGTGGTATATTCCATGACCCCTGTATTGGAGATGGCTGTTTACTATATCATATGAACATTTGATTTATACATAGATTTGATCTAAACACAAGGTAATAAGACCAAATCCAAATAAATAAATAGTGTGTGACTTAGCGTTGTTACCGAAACGTCACACACTATTTATTTATTTGGATTTGGTCTTATTACCTCGTGTTTATAATCTACTAGCCGAATGACCCGGGCAACGCCCGTGTTTTACCCGATTGAATGTTCTGATTCAAATACTATTTGTTACAATTATAAATTGGCGCCTTAAATAATTGCATATGTTGGTTAATAACTATAGCCTATGTGCTTTAACTGTCTATGTACTGTTGGCTTCCATAGGCGTCTCTTACTGGGAAAAAGAAAGAGAGGATTCCATTTGGTTATTATCTAATATATGCATTTATTTAGGGAGCGACCCGCTCCAACACAATAGTTACATAAATAGCGAGTGGGGGCATGATGGGGGGGGCAAAGGTGGCATGACCGTAGCCAACCAATAGGAGGGCGCCATTCCAAAAAAAAGCAAATGGTGACAGAGAGAGATGATTGATTAGGAGATGAGGAATGACGCTCGTAACTGTATATAGAATAATCCAAATTGTGCCTTATCATAAATTTGATCTATGAATTTAGTCTCTATGACCTTTTATAATTATACAATGGAATTATTTTTTTTTAATGTGAACAAAAATAGTATGAAAGTGAAATTAATTGTATTGGGATCAGAGATAGAGAGAGAGGTAGATAAATTAAGAAAAAGACATCTCCTCATCGTGCAAAACAAAGTTGCTGATGGCTTGCATCATTTGTCAGAATAAATATACACAATTGTAGATTTTTTTTAAATAATCTCAGAATTTGCTAAATTTGGCTTTCTTGATTAATCAAGAAAAACTAACCATGTAGGCATTTTGGGCTGTTGGCCCTCATCAGCATGGTGCAAGCTATACTTGGCCAATTCTAGATTAATTTTGTGGTATTGAGGAACAAACCTCAAGACATCTACTGATCGATTGCCCAGCATTTCAAGATTGTAGAATGAAGAATGAAATAGTTGTTTGTGAACTTAACGATTTGATTTCCGATAAAAAATCATATTTAAAGTTCAATTCATTTTGTAAATACATTCTAAACTTTATACAAAATCTGGATCTCTAATGTTTTCATGCGTTGAATAAGGTAATTAACTTATGTAAATAAACTTTTCTCCTTGTTTGGCGCAAGTATCCCTTGCAGGATATAGCGCTTTGGAAATAAAATAATTGTAATTGTAATTGGGAGATGTCTTAACATACATATCATGTTGATAAGATTATATATTTTCTACAGCTATAATAAACTGAAAACTATTTAAAATCTCAAAGTGTATGCTTATAGTTTATCAGAAATGAGAAAACCTTGTTAATTGCAAAAAATATATATATATAGCGCAAGATAATTTTATAATAATCCCCATATATTTCTGAGAGAAGAATTCCACATCCACAAGAACTAAACCTCAACATAATGTTAAGGTGTAAATATCAGGCTTCCATGGATAAATTAAGAATAAAAAAAGGCATTTCCTGATCGTGCAACTAAAAGTTGCTGATGGCGTTGATAATACTTATTGATAATAAGCACAATTTGGAGTATAGATTATAATACAAGAAGACCTAATCCAAATAATTTATCCAAAAATCATTTTATTCTTTTGTCTGATGATGGTGACAATGCTGTTGCAGAAACGTCGCACACTAATAAATTATTTGGATTAGGTCTTATTTCCTTGTATTGTTGCTGATGGCTTGGGGTCATCTATTGGAATAAATATAAACAATTAGTTGATATGTAGTCTCGATAGATGGCGCAAGCCATCAGCAACTTTTAGTTGCACGATCAGGAAATGCCTTTTTTTTTCTTAATTTATCTACTTGATCCAAGTACAAATTCACTTTTGGGCCATTTTCCATGGAAAAGTTTCTTTTTAAAAAATTTGTGTTTCCAATCTCTAGCTTTCAGACATGATATCCCTTCTACAGGTATGTACCGTACAAATACAGTATAAACTCGTTAATTCGACACACCCCAATTCGACACTCGGCGATAATTCGACCATGTTCCGATGTCCCGACCTCCGGCCTATCAAATAACAAACCGTAATACGACAGCTCCGATAGTTCGACCATTTTAAAATTCGAATTTCGACAGTTGAATGTTATTTTTATTTTTAATTACAATTTTTATTTTTAACATTGAAATATTTTAGCTATTTTTAAATTTATAAATAATTTCTTTTTAAATAAATAAATCTTTATAAAATGATCCAACAATGATTATGATAACATTTTATTTCAATATTCCATTTCTGTGTTATTATAAAAGATTTAAACACAAAATCAATAACACCTGCAGCAGCAGTGGATGCCTTTAATACATTAAAATTTATTTATTAAAAGACATTTCAGAGGAAGAAAGGCATGCATGTTTTTTCAAAATGCCATCTGGAATACATCCTGAATAGGATTTCAGTGCAAAAACAGATATCTATAAAGGAATTTTTTAAAAGATCTCTTCATGATTATTTTAAAATAATATTTTAAAATTTTCTTTTTATATATTTACCATATTTATTTCCTTTCAACTGCTATATTTTTCAATTAGAATAAAATATTATTTAATATATTATATTTAATATTTTAATGTCTGTAGAGTTAATATTTGATTATATTACTGAAAAGAAACACATTGCCAATAAATTTATTTGTTACAATTATTTATGTTTCTAAAATATGTATTAATGCCATTTTGTCACTGATACTAAAAGTTAATCATGAAAATAATATAAAAACACACAATGGTTTCAATTAATATCATTAATTTATATTACAAAGCTATTTTAAAAAAATATTATTTTAGCGAGTTAGATGATTACCTAATCATATAACCTTAATTCAACACTTCCTTTAATTCAACCGAAAGCTCTGATCCCTTGGGGTGTTGAATTAAAGAGGTTCGACTGTATGTAGAATCACCAGAGCACATCTTCTTTTAACTTGCCCTCTGACTAATCAAATTGTATGTAGATACTTTGAAACATTACCAAATTGTCTTAGTGTATATACTCAATCTTATGAGAACTTTGTTAAGTTTAGAACTATTTGTACAATAATTTACAAAACACTACTAATCCATCGTGTAAATATTTAATCATATACAGTCGAACCTCTTTAATTCAACACCCCAAGGGATCAGAGCTTTCGGTTGAATTAAAGGAAGTGTTGAATTAAGGTGAGATGATAAGCTAATCATCTAACTAGCTAAAATAATATATATTTTTTATAAATAGCTTTGTAATATAAATTAATGATATTAATTGAAACCATTGTGTGTGTACTTTTTTATATTTATTTTTTTATTTTAATGATTAACTTTTAGTATCTGGGACAAAATGGCAATAATACATATTTTCAAAACGAATAATATTTTATTCCAATTGAATAATAGTTTAAAGAAAATAAATATGGAAAATAAAAAGAAAATTAAAAAATAATTTTTGAAAAGAATCAAGATTACAAAAAAAAATCTTTTATAGATGTCTGTTTTTTCTCTGAAATCCTATTCAGGATGTATTCCAGATAGTCTATTTTTAAAAGACATGCATGCCTTTCTTCCTCAGAAATGTCTTTTAAATAACAAAGAGTTTTTATTGTATTAAAGGCATCCACTGCTGCTGCAGGTGTTATTGATGTTTTGTTTAAATCTTTTTCTGTTGGCTCTACCTCTTCATCTTCTTCTTTTCCCATTACCTCCTTTACAATTTCTTCAATGGACTGTTCCCCAGCAACTTGCACATCTTTATCAACTTCCAAGAAGTCAATATAGTTGACATCAATGGCTTGATGTTTTTTTAATGCCTCAAAACATCTGTTCATTTCTTCTTCAACAACTTCTTCCATTGCTTCATCCATCACAAATCCTGAATGAGAAAAACAATTTTTTATTGTGGAAGAACTAACCCCAACCCATGCAGCCTCTAGCCAGCTAATTGCAAAGAATAAATGAACTTGAGCATTTTTTTTTCTTCCATGCAAGTGAGAAGATACGTTATCATTCGTTTCCTATATTGGTCTTTTAGGGCTTTAATGATACCCATATCACAGGGTTGTAATGCACTTGTAGTTAGGGCGGGCAAAAATCTTATTTCAATGTTCTGTAACCTTTCAGGTATTTGGTGGGCTGGGCAATTATCTAAAATTAATAAAATTTTTCTTTCTCTTCTTTTGAATATTTGGTCCAATTTTTTCAGCCAATCCGTAAAAATTGCCCCAGTCATCCAGGCTTTTTTATTAAAATGATAATTTGAGGGAATATTCATGCCATGGAAGCATCGTGGTCTTCTATATTTCCCAATATAAAGTAAAGGCAGTTTTTCACTTCCATCCATATTACAGCATACCAACACTGTAATTCTCTCTTTAGACTTCTTACCCCCTTCACATTTCTCACCTCTGATAGTCATTGTTTGATTAGGCAAAAGTTTATAAAATAACCCTGTTTCATCAGCATTGAAAATGTCCTGTGGGCTGTATTTAGCTAAAAGTGAAGGAATAATCTCACCTTTCCAAGTGGCTACACTATTGGCATCCACACTTCCAGCTTCTCCATGAAGTCGTTTAAAAGCAATATTCCTTCTGGCCTTAAACTTTTCTAGCCAGCCATTGCTAGCTTCAAAATTATCTTGACCCATTTTCAAGGCCAAGAGTATAGCCTTTTCTTTCAAGATATTGCCATTTATGGCAAGTTTCATGGCATTTGCCTGCCTTATCCACCTAAACAGGGCTTCTTCAATCTCTGGGAATTCCCCGCCACGATCACGTTTCAAGGTAGAGCTAAAATTAGATTTTAAAAAGGCAGATTTTATGGTGAATTTATTTTTAAAAATTGTGCTAATGGTGGACCGTGGAATATTTCTCTCTCTGGAAACTTGACTATGTGATTTTCCTTGTTCTATTTCTTCTATAATTTTCATTTTTTCCACATAAGTGAGCTGGTGATACTGACTACGTTTCCAATTTTTTTTGGCAGAACCTGACATTCTTGCCCCACTCATTTATTCAAATTAACACAGAATATTGAATTAAAATGTTATCATAATCATTGTTGGATCATTTTATAAAGATTTATTTATTTTAAAAGAAATTATTTATAAATTTAAAAATAGCTAAAATATTTCAATGTTAAAAATAAAAAAAATATAAATTATTATTAGTTAGCGCATGATGCCGAAATTCCCGCGTAAAAAAACAACAATAACATCCGCGAAATTGCGCAACGGCACTGCAAAGTGAAACTTAAACTAACCAGAAACCAAAAGTGCGCAGGCGCGATCGTATCGGCGCCCGCCGATGGCGATCGGCGCCCGCCGTAATACCGTTTAGCGGTAAAGTTGCATGTAAAATAACATTCAACTGTCGAAATTCGAATTTTAAAATGGTCGAACTATCGGAACTGTCGTATTATCGATACTGTCGAATTACGGTTTGTTATTTGATAGGCCGGAGGTCGGGACATCGGAACATGGTCGAATTATCGCCGAGTGTCGAATTGGGGTGTGTCGAATTAACGAGGTTATACTGTATATGTAAATAATACTAACACAGCACAATAGTCCTTTGGACTTCGTGCTTTTGTAACAATAAATAAATAAATAAGTACAAATGGTTTGAAAGGTGTCCAGAGAATTTCCATTCCATACTGCCAGCAAATACATTCATCAGCCAAACAGAAACAAACAACCTTGAATTCAGAGGTCCAGGATGTTGGGTGTAGCAAGGTAAACAAGACTGGTATGCTGACCTGCTCTGAAATTTTTTTTTTCACTACATTTTTAACACAAACATGGTTCTGCATGAGAAAAAAAATTATTGCTCTAGGAGGAACCTAGATGTGATGCCATGTTCAGAGAAAGTTTCCTACCTTATTTACCCCATCATGTTAATTCATGGTGTAAAATTTCAATCCTAATATACAAATGAAAGAAACTTTTTTAAAATTTTCTTTAAAAAAAAAAAAAAATACTAAGAATGTGAGAGTGAGCTCAAAACTTCTCCCTTTATTTCAAATAAAGAACTCAATTTGTTAAAACTTTTTTAAAACTCTTCTTTATATAAGAAATTTGAATTATTTTTCATGTCTATGATGATTCTTTTTGAAATAAAAACAATTTTCTACTGCCCTTACACCGCAATAATAAAATAAATGGGAGGGCTTGGCTCATCAATAGTGAACCCTTGATAGTTGAAGACAATATATAAGCTTGAAAGAATACAAGAAAATAAGACCTAATCCAAATAATTTAATAGTGTTTGACATTATTAATTTATTTGTCTAACTCCACCTTTGCCGGTCCCAAACCCGGATGAAAAAGGAGGAGGGGGAGCAGTAACAAGCTCACTAAAAAATCTGGGCTCAGCTGGCCTGGCTGATAGTACCCTGTAAGGGCTCCTGATCCAGGGATACAGGATGAGCAGTGTTTGTACTCCATGTTAGGAGCGGCTGCACATGATGTCTGTTCCTCATGTCAGAGGCGGCCATTTCTTTTGGAGCTAAGTCGGCCTGCCACTGAGTAGTGCTCCCAGTCTTAATGACAAAGGCAGACGCTTTCTACTTCACCCAATCATGATGGTTGTCAAATCTCTGTGGAGATAAGGAAGAAGAAGAAGAAGAATTTATTTGGATTAGATCTTATTTTCTTGTGGCTATAATCCAAATTGTGCTTTATCAAGCTTACAAGAAGTTTGAATCCCAGAAGAGATGATCAAACAGCCTTGTTGATATATTGAATTTTTAAAATAAATACCATTGATCTCTGAGATGTTTTTCTGACGTAGGTAAAATATGGATATTTTCTACAATTTAATATGAAACTAGAACATTAGGTTAAAGTTCTTAATAATTTTTTAATAGGAAATGAGATATCTTGGCCATGATGTCTGGCAATTTTTTATATTAGCCAATAAGAAATGAGTATTTTACAATGGAATGTGGGGAGATAGATTAGAGAATAAACACGACAAAGAGTAGTTTTGTCTTTGTACCTATTTTATAGGCTTATAGGTTAGTTAGATTCATGATACAGTCTGAGGGTCGATGGAAGGCTGGTTAAACCGTTTGGTTTTCGACCACTACGACCCGGGTTCAATTCCCGCATTGGAGACTTTTTTCTGATTAAAAAAAAAAAAAAATGCTCCAATGGCCCCCGATTCTTGCAAAAGTCCAACCCCCCCAGCGACTGCAAGTAACCAAACGGGGCTCTGGCATATTTGTAAGTGCAAAGTCTAACTGCTTTTCACATGTGTAGACATGTGGTGCGCTTACAGTAAAAGCAGTCGCTAACTACCTACCATGATTATCATGGCCTGTACCACGTGTACTAGGGATAATTTAAAAAAAAAATGATACAGTCTAACCTCTTTAATTCAACACCTCTGTGGATCAGAGCATTCGGTTGAATTAAAGTAAGTGTTGAATTAAAGTAAGTGTTGAATTAAAGTAAGTGTTGAATTAAAGGAAGTGTTGAATTAAAGGAAGTGTTGAATTAAAGTAAGTGTTGAATTAAAGTAAGTGTTGAATTAAAGTAAGTGTTGAATTAAAGTATGTGTGTTGAATTAAAGTATGTGTTGAATTAAAGTAAGTGTGTTGAATAAAAGTAAGTGTTGAATTAAAGTAAGTGTTGAATTAAAGTATGTGTGTTGAATTAAAGTAAGTGTTGAATTAAAGTAAGTGTTGAATTAAAGTAAGTGTTGAATTAAAGTAAGTGTTGAATTAAAGTAAGTGTTGAATTAAAGTTAGTTAGAAGATTTCATCATAACATTCCCTGCTAGTGGACATTTTCTAGGATTGCCAAATATACAATCTAACCTCTTTAATTCAACATTCCAAGGAATTAGAGTTTTCAGTTGAATTAAAGGAAGTGTTGAATTAAAGTTAGTTAGATGATTTCATCACAACATTCACTGCTAGTTGACATTTTCTAGGATTACCAAATATATAATCTAACCTCTTTAATTCAACATTCCAAGGAATTAGAGTTTTCAGTTGAATTAAAGGAAGTGTTGAATTAAAGTAAGTTAGAAGATTTCATCACAACATTCACTGCTAGTTGACATTTTCTAGGATTACCAAATATATAATCTAACCTCTTTAATTCAACATTCCAAGGAATTAGAGTTTTCAGTTGAATTAAAGGAAGTGTTGAATTAAAGTAAGTTAGAAGATTTCATCACAACATTCACTGCTAGTGGACATTTTCCATCTCTCTCTCTATGATAATCAATTTTTTTGCTTTTTTTTTTTGCTTATCCCTAGTACATGTGGTACAGGCCATGATAATCATGGTGGGTAGAAGTAGGCGACTGCTTTTTTACTGTAAGTGCACCACATGTCTACACACGTGAAAAGCAGTTCGACTTTTGCCCTTACAAATGTGTCAGAGCCCGGTTTGGTTACTTGCACTCGCTGGTGGGGTTGGACTTTTGCAAGAATCGGGGGTCATTGGAGCATTTTTTTTTTTTAAATCAGAAAAATGTGCCCAATGCAGGAATTAAACCCGGGTCGGGTCGTAGCGGTCGAAAACCAACAGTTTAGACCATCCTCCCATCAACCCCCGACTACGGATAATCAAATATATAATTAAAATAATAATTTTATTATAATAGATTTTAATTATTAATATGAATTTGATACCATATTGGGACATTTCTTTTTATTTAATTTTTTTTTTCAGAATATTTTATGATTACCTTCAAGTTGGAAAAAATTGCATCAATACATTTGTAAACAAAGGAAAAAAATTACAAATTTTTATTTTTATTATATTAGTAAATAAATGCAATGGTAAAAAAAAAAAAAAAAAAAGGCAAATAAATTTTAAAATAGAAAAGGCTATGATTTTTTTTTTTTTCATTTTATAGATTAACAAAATACATATTTCCTTTGACCTAAATTTAAAAATAGTCATCTTATTAACTTTTTGTCAATTATATATATCATTTTTATAATTATGTTTGTCTTCTTTATTAAAAGATGAGCCTGATGTTTGTAAAAATGCTGTTAACAAAACATCGTATGCTATTTATTTATTTGGATTTGGCCTTACTACTTTGTATTTCATATGGGCATTTAAAAAGTGACACAATTTGTAGATATCTAAAAAAATTATGGAGATGCTTATCCATCTGCTGTGCCCACATGTTTCTTAATATAAGATTTTAATATGTTGTTCGCCATATAATATTCAAATAGAACATCACAAATAGATTAGTCAAATAACAAATATTACCTGCATATTTCGATTTAATTCTTTCACTAGTGCTCCATGGTCTAATAACAATTTTATATTTTCCTCCTCGAGTCGTCTGTATAATTTAATAATTTCCTGAGGAGGAAGGCACAATAATTCTTCGTCTGTTATCTTAGTATTTGTTTGTATGGGATTTGATAATGGTGATGCCATTTGGATTTAATATTCGATTTCATATTTTAAAATTGTACTTGAAAATGACATTTCGAAAATATTAGTATATGAAATAATTGATCATTCATGTATTGCTATAAAATCAAATTAATTTACGCGATAGTATTTTGCGCCAAGCATTTTGATTCTGGCCCACGATATACGTTTCTTTCATTTTGAAAGGAGAAAATGTATACAAAAATAAACAATATGGCCGATTTCAAACGTCATCTCAAACCGCGTTATTTTATTTTTATTTAAGAGTAATTGTCATTCACTGATAAGAGTTTATAGTTGGCAATATTTGATTAGCAATCTTATAAAATAAATATTCACTTATAAACACGCGAATTATTTTTATTAAAATTTAAATAAATTCGATAATTTGGCTTCATGTAGGATTTTAGTCGAAACTTTTTATTTTAATACTGTAAACTTTTTTTTTTTCATGTTGTTTATTCTACAGTGTTCATTTTACCGAATTTTACAAATATAAATTTAATATAATAATTTCAATTTTCTATATCACATTTGTACAGTTTTTTTTTTTTTCACAAATATATACCTTGGATTGTGCTATCCAAGTGTGCATTTTTTGTCATGTCTGACAAGTGTTTACAATAATATTGCTACATAGAAAAATTAGGGAAGACACACATGAAGATGACAAGAGAATTTATTTTATCAAAGGTAATTCCTAACCTATTTTTACAACCTAGGTTCCTGGAGCGCTCCATGAGAGTGTAGGATCATTAATCGCCACAGACATGGTTAGCCATTAAAAGTTGTTTTTATTTCAAAAAGTCTCTCGACTTATTTAGGCATACACTTTTTAGTTAAATGGTATTCTAACAAAAAAGAAATATAACATATTGTTTACAATAAATATAAAATAATTTAAAAAAGAATAATTAAATATTTACATTTACAAAATGTAACTTTTATAACACACAAAGTTTAACACAGCGCCATCTAGGAGTGGCAATTGGAATTATTTAACCCTACATTCACTCCCCCTCCAGTGACTGAGGTCACGTTATGTTAAAAACTTTGGGGAGGATGAATCACTCTACCACTACGAGTCCTTTGGGGTTCCTCAAAATGGACTTTCTGGGTATGGGCCTTGGATGCTGGCCCGGTCATCATCTTCAGGGTATGACTCCTTCAGAAGATAAGCTGGTTTCAAACATTGTCATCTTTTCCTTTAACCATTACTGTAAAATATTTTACAGTCCTCTTCAAAACCTTAAGTGGGCCTTCATAAGCTGGTTCGAGAGGTTTTTTAACTCTGTCCTTTCTAATAAATACGTGGGAGCAACTTTGCAGGTACTTATGAATGAAAACATTAGGATTCAGGTTGATCCTTGATTTCGGGGGTTGGAGGGAAGACATGTCTTTTTGCAAGTTTTTGATTAGATCATCTCTATCTCTCGTTGGTAGAGAGTCCTGGAAAAATTCTCCTGGAAGTCTTATGGTCTTGCCAAATACCATTTATGCTATGGAAAAATCAGAAGAACCATAGATTGAGGATTTTAATCCTAAGAGTACTGAAGGCAGCCTCTCGGTCCACCTGATGTAGTTGTGAGAACTTATTGCGGTTTTCAAAGTTCGATGGAACCTTTCAATTTTGCCATTGCTCTGGGGGTGGTATGAAGTCATATGCTTCAACTGGATTCCGCACATTTTGGCAAATTCCTTAAGTTTCCGAGGCATGAATTGCATGCCTCTATCCGTTATTAGATGGCATGGGGTTCCATATCTGATGATCCATTCCTTGTAGAAGGATTTGATTATGGTATCTGCTTTCATGTCTTCCAATGGCAGAACTTCCACCCAATTGGTGAAACGGTCGATAAGGGTCAGGCAATATGTTTTTCCTTCCGATGGTGGTAGAGGTCTAATTAAGTCGATGTGGACGGTTCCAAACCGCTCATCAGGTTTCCCGAATTCACCATACTCAGTTTTGGTATGACGAGTTATTTTACTCTTCTGGCAGTTTATGCATCCCTTAGTCCAATTCCTAATTTCTTTGTTGATATTAAGCCATATATAACGCGAGGTCACTTCTCTGACTGTAGTCTTAATTCCTGGATGAGACAGTCCATGAATTGATGTGAAGACGTTCATCCTGAATTCTTCTGGAATATATGGCCTTATTCTGGAGGTGGAGATATCGCACCAAAGGGGTTTTCCTGAAGGCAAGCGATGCTCTTTTAAAAATCAGCGACTTGTTTTGTGACTGAAGATTCGATAATTCAGTGATAATTCAGTATCGTCTTGTTGTTTCTCAGCAATGATGTCGTAATCAATTGAGATGATTTCAGATATTCTTGACAACGTATCGGCCACCCCATGTTGTCCTTGCCGCGCCGAATCGAAGTCGTGAATTGAGAGATGTATTGCAACTGTCTAACTTGACGGGGAGAAGCTTTTTCGAGGTTTTGTTGGAAGGCGTAGATCAATTGTTTCTGATCAGTAAAAATGGTAAAATCTCGACCCTCCAAGAAAAATTTAAAATGTTTGATTGCCGAAAAAATAGCTAGCAATTCGCGATCATAAGTGTTGAATTTGGTCTGGCTTTCGCTTAATTACTTTGAAAAGAACTCTAAGGGCTTCCAAGCTTCATCTATGAAATGTTGTAGGACTGCACCCATTGCTCTGTCGGAAGCGTCGGTAAATAGAGCCAAAGGACATTCGGGGTCAGGGAATGTCAATAGTGCTGCTTTTGATAATTCTGTTTTGCACTTTATAAATTTCTGTTCAGCTTCTTCCGTCCAGGGGATAGGGCGCTTATCATTTTTCTTAGAAGCCTTCAATAAATCGTTCAAGATAGCTTGATCTTCAGCTGCATTCTTCAAGAATCGACGATAAAAATTTAACATCCCTAAAAATCTTCTTAGATCTTGCACTGTTTCAGGTTTTTTGTAATCCACTATGGCTTGAACTTTCGATTCTGTTGGTCTTATTCCTTCTGGAGTGATCCAATATCCTAGGAATTCGACGTTATTGACGTTTACGACGGTCTTCGCTTGGTTGATGCGTAGTCCATATTGATCCAGTCTTGAAAAAACTGCTCTCAAATGACTCTCGTGTTCTTCTTCGGATTTCGAAGCTACAAGGATGTCGTCTAAATATGGGAAAACAAAATCCAGACCCCATAAAACTTCGTTGATGAACCTCTGGAATGTTGCAGGTGCGCCACATAATCCAAAACTCATCACTTCGAATTCGAACAGTCCAAACGGTGTGATAACAGCTGTTTTCTCTCGATCTTCCTCATTGATTGGGATTTGGTAATAAGCCTTGAAGAGGTCTAATTTTGAGTAGTAACAGTCTTCTTCAATATGTGGTTGAAGTCTTCGAGTTTGGGGATCGGATACCTATCTGGAATGGTCACACTGTTGAGTTTTCTATAATCACTGCAGGGTCTCCATGAGCCTTCTTCTTTTCCTTACCATGTGTAGGGGGCTTGCCCACGGCGATCTAGATGGTCGAATTATGTGGTTGTCCAGCATGTATTGGAATTCCTTTTTAGCGATCTTCAAGAGCATGCTGTTCAATGGTCTTGCTCTTGCAAAAACTGGAGGACCTTTTGTTGCTATAAAGTGCCTAACATTATGCTGGACTTTGGGCCTCAGCAAGTTTGGAATGGTTATATTCGGGAACGAAGAAAGAATATTATAAAATTTTGAATTCTTGTCTAGGGTGCTGATGCCACAACTCATTGAGGTTACTGTGCCTCTAATTTTAAGGTTAGTGCAACCATCAATAAGTTGCCTGTTTTTCAAATCAATTAATAAATTGTGCCCTTTTAGGAAATCAGCTCCCAGAATACCTTTGGACACTCTCGCTGTGATGAAGCGCCATTTGAAATTTCTTCGTAGTCCCAAGTCGACCTCCAATATCTGAAATCCATAAGTTGGAATGAGGCTTCCATTAGCAGCATACAATTGGATGTCCTCTGTAGGTATACCGTTGTCGTGTAATGGGATAAGGGAAACATCTGCCCGCTGTCTATTAAAAATCGCACTCCCGTTTTTGCGTCCGTGACGAATAATCTGGATTTGCGACAAGCGTTTGTCCATTGGGCAGTAGGATCTGTCGCCGCTTCCCCTACCCGCTGGAGTTTTCCCGATGGCTTCTTCCATTGACAGGGCGAAGTGCATTTATCCGGGCGGCACTTGTTTACAAACCTGTAATGCAAATAGCAGTATTTGCCACTTGGGTTGTACTTTCTTGAGCGAGATCGTGATCGCTGTCTTGGACGAGGCGAATTGGAACGCCTGTTCTGCCTAGTACGATTCTCTAGCTTCAAAGTTGCTATTTCCTCTTTCTGTGACGCAATTGTAGCAGTCATTTCCTCAAATGTTGGGTCTTTGTTCTTACTTTCATAAACATGTAGTCGAGGGTTCATTTCCTGAATCTTGTCAGCCATCTCTGCAAGCTTGTCCAGGCCTTCTTCGCTCACTACTAGTATATTTTTTATGATTTCAGGTAATTTGTCCATCCATAATGTTTGGAGAACTTTTTTCGAGATGTCTTTATCGGTTTTGAGGGTTCTCATCTTCCTCAGTAATTGGTAGGCTTTAGGTCGCCTAATTCCAGTCCAGTTAGTAGCTTCCTTAAGATTTTTTCGTCGCTCTCTTTAAAAATTGAAACCTCAAAAGCTATTAACTTAAATAGATAGCTAGAAAATATTTGTAATTAATATTTTTGTTCACTTCTTTTTTTTATACTAATAATATGAAAAACCGTGGAAATCGAGATAATTAATTAGGAACTTTTGTTTATTCAATAAGAAATATAATTATATAGCTTCACATTTCACACACAATTTATGAATTATTCCAAGTATATTTTACAAATATAATTAAATCTATATACTAATTTGTGATAGCCAAAAATAGAAGACATTTCTTTTTGTTTATATATTTTATATACATTTAAACTTTTAAAATTTCCTAATGTGTGTATGATGTGTGTGTGTGTGTATAAAAATAACCACTATTTCTAATATAAAAATATAAATTCGAAATATTATTTTTAAAGAAAAAAACTGGATGAATATATGCTATAGAATATTTGTAAATAATACATTTTCTTTAAAAATAATAAACAAAAAATAAAACACACACACATTAATATAATAATAATAAATCAAATAATTTTATAATGTCAAGTCAATATTTATTGATTGTTTTATTTCTCGTCTGCTTTGAAATTCGTCTGCTCTTATAGTTTCATTAGTGGTAGCGTTCAGTGTGCTAGTGTTTAGAGCGAAGTTGTTTGATGCTATAAAGGTTATAATCTTCTTTTTTATTTATCCGTAATTTTCATCTATATTAGAAAGATAATTGGGTTTATTTAAACCTATATTTTAATATATATATACAAAATAATGTTTTATGCTACTGAAATACTTTTGAAAAAGAGTGGGAAGTTTGGAATAATTTGGTAAGCAAAATTTTTCATATATTTTATACCTTTAGCGAATAGAGTATAATCATATATATTAATATATGTTCATAAAGGGCACATCTTGGATTCAATAAATAATCTTTTATTTCCGATATTTCAACGGGCTAAACGGCCATCTTTTCAAGGATCTCATCCCCTCTCGCGGCAAGCCGCGCATTATATATCATTTAAAATTGCCAAATTATAAAGATATAAATAAAATGTTCGAAATTTTAATTAAATTCATAAAATTAAATCGATATAATTGAGGCATTTAAAGTTTTGAAGTCTCTCTCTCTCTCGAATCTAATATATATATATATATATATTAGAATGAATATACCATTTCTCTCTATGTCTCTCTCTATTTAAAATTACTATAAACTATATTATCTCTATATAAAAATCATATACGTAAAATGAATATTATTTTAAAATGTGTATTATCAATAATGAAATGTTTTTGTGTGAAAATGTAAACGATATCAATAATTGGTTTATTAATTTTCAGAAAATATTTATATATATTATATTTGAATCTTGAAAAATATATTTATGCTCGTATAAAAAACATTAGCACTCACTCGTCTGCTTTTAAAAACATCGCTTTATAAGCACCTTACTTTTATACATTTAAATCATATAATTTTGTAAAATATTATTTGAAAATATATAAAATAAAATGAATTGATTATAACAAAATATTTTAACATAAATTATAATGTGAAAAAAGAGTGGAACGATAGATGGCGCAAGCCATCAGCAACTTTCAGTTGCACGATAAGGAGATGCCCTTTATTCGTAAATTATAATGTTTGTTGTAAAACTCTCAACTATTTAAAAACCAAAATACATATTATGTGTGGTAGTTATATAATTTATTGAAGTAAATAATAATCTTAATATAATGTGTTAACACGAGCTAAATATTTTAAAATATAGCGCAAACGTATTCCAAACAAGACAAATAATTTAAAGGGATAGGTGCCCCATATCGCACATAATTAAAATAGAGAAAGATAGTTTTCGACGTAGAAAGAGAGTAACTATATATATGTTCTTCACGTTCTTCTGGTAGCATTAAAATAAATATCATCAATTGAAAGATTGTTTAACCAAGAAAAACTACATGCTATTTTTCTAGATTGGTATTGTTGTTAAAATGATCAATCAAGATACATTTCAGTCCCGAAGTATAGTAGATAAAAACGTAAAAAGTACACGTATTGAATATTAATAATAATTTAGCGCATTGTTTTTTTTTTAAATACAGATGGCGTAATTATTATATCTAATTATATTGTCGAATATAAAATAACCACTTGCGTGGAAGTACACTTTCTAATGTATTTTTCCCGATATTTATTTTTCAAAAATAAATTTCAATCTCGACAATATAGCCCTTTCAATCTTAAAACGCTCGGTAAAATTAGCAAGTCCGAGACACAATAGTTCCTCCAACTTAATTATTATCCAGAATAGACATTAAACACATTATATATGAATAAAATTCTATGTTACAATAGATTTTAAATTATAATGTGGACTTTTTCAGGCTAGCAGCTACCGAGCCAGGTTTATTGACGAAAAGGGACTTTTACAAAGTCAATGTAATTCAATCTTGGTAAGTCCTAGTATAATATCATTTAACTAGACGTTATCTTAATGCCTGGTTGTTTACCGCAGTGAAAGCATCATTGACTACATAATGGGTCGCGGAGAACCCTTATTTCATAATCGGCGGCCGCGGTTTTCGCTTTACCTCCTGGCCAAGCTGATGTATGGGACAGTGCTGGTACACAAGAAACAAATTATTTTTCTACTCGGTGAGTAATTGTTGTTTTAATTGTATTTAGCGATGCTAATTTAAATGGCTTTTTTTTTTATACAACTCAACAATGAACAAAATGATAAACAATTATATGCTTTTTGGTACCAATATAACGGAAACACTTTACGCCTTTACTTTTATTATCGCATTTTGAGTTTTATTTTCTACATTTAAAATTCAAATTGTTTAAGATCATTAGGCTCTTTTACTTGAATAAAATAAATGTAAATATGAGGAAAAGGTAAGACTCATGGTTCGAAGTAAACATTCTAAGATCATCATTTATATAATGTACTAGCCGAATGACCCGGGCAACGCCCAGGTTTTACCCGATTAAATGTTTTTATTCAAATACTATTCGTTACAATTATAAATTGGCGCCGTGGATGTCATTCTTGTGAAACGTCCCGCTCCAAACTTTGTGTCAGAGAAGCGATATTTTTATAAAGAGATGATCTGGCTTTGTGTCTTCTGCTCGAATGAATGTTTTTCTGTTAGAATTTTGTTCCTGCACACTAAAAATGAACTGGTTTCACCCGTGGTCTCAGCTTTTTGGAATTTTTCCCGATATAATTTTGTATCTGATAATCGAACATGATACAGCAATATTGTCATCATCATTTTCTGACTAAAAAAACAACTATTTTTGCCCAGAACCTGTCAATTTTATTTTTTATTGGCTAAAAATACGATAAATATATTTTCCAAACTTTTCTCTATGTCCTGTCAAAACACGTTTTACATGTACATTAGGTCAGCTGATATTACCTCCCATCTTCACCGCTAGAGGCGCTGCTTGCGAGCGAAAAGGCAAATTTGCAACGCAATTTGCAAATAACTCGAAGAATATTCGGGATAGAGACCTTAAATTTTCACTATAAGTTTTTCCAGATTCTACTCTATATACTGTTAAAATTTCAGTCAGATTAGTTACGTATTGTGGACGTGTATAGCCGACATAGATACCCACATACATACATACATACATACATACACTGACTTTTATATATATAGGGATATATTCATATAGTATGTATATGTGGCGGTCACACCACGCCTCAGCCAGCGCGCGAGATAAGAGAACATCTCGGCCCGCGCGCGCGCCCTGACATCCGGGACTCTTGGCACGCGCGCCGTTCGAACAACAAAGCTCGCTTCCAGCGGCCGCTTATTCTTTCCTCTCTCTCTTTTTTTTTTTTGGCGTTAATAAAGTTAATTTATTTTATAAAGATATTTATATTTTTGTCAGCGGCCTATCCCCATATATATATATAACATATAAAGTTGCTTTGATTATATTTACGACACTGGCTCAAACGTGATTTCATACGTTATAGAAATGCATTTTAAAAAACATTACGGCAAGAAATTAAAAAAGTATATATATTTTTTGATGTGGACAAAAGTTTATGTCGATTAAACAGTTTTACACATTTGAGCGTTTTACAAATAAATATGTGATGGGGGTAGACTTCAAGATGCAACAAATATCCATTGACACGTGTAATGGGTGTGTCTAGACGAACTCCTGACGATGCAAGAGAGAGTCAAGATCCTCAAGGAAAAGACAAAAATCCTCGTACTTCCCACTCCGCGGTAAATGTTATTCTACAACATATTCCTTACTTCGAAGTGATAGATTATATATACTCATGGACAAAACTTGAGGAAGTTGTACTTTTTAGCATTTAGCAGGTGAATCTGATGTTACCTATTTGAGAGTATATTTACTATTTTAATAATATTTTCTAGAATATAAGTCGTGTTTAAGAATATTTTTCCCTTGTGTAAAAAAAAAAAGAACATCTCTACAATATTATTATTGGCTTCTTTTTATCGTCAAAGTATTCAAACACGTTACATGTAATAAAATAAGCTATTGTGAGTGTGTGTCAATAATAGTGTTTTATAAATAGCCATGAGCTTTTTTTGGCTTGTTGATTGTACTATATTTTCAATTATTCTAAATACACATGTCCATGATAATCATGGTGGATAGTTAGCGACTGAGATTTACTGTTCCGTCACCAACCTCCTCAAAAATATTCCGAAACCCCGAATCGAACTGGAAACCTTTAAATATTCAATCTAGAATTCTTCCAACTGAGTTACATTGGCTTTCTAACCTTTAATCTAGATAAGATACATTTAGGTACTTAATAAATATAAAAGTTTATAACACATACAACCAAATTTATTTATAAACTATACGCTTCGTTTCAGTGGAAGCCATTATCAGAACAGAGTCTTTTATTTTGTGTTTTTCCTAAAAAAGGCATTTTAAAACCTTGTACGTAGGAGGCTACAGTTTGACCCGAGCATCTCGTGAAACGCTCACAAGCGTGGTGACAGGGCAAACCAGGTGACCATGAAGGACCCTCTCCAAAACTTGGACGACCCATACTTCGGCATGTTAAGCTGCCCGCCGAAGCCCATCTTATACCACATGCCCAGCGTGTTCGTGGTGGGTACGCCGCGGAGCCCGGAGAGAGGTTTGTAAATGGTGCTAGCTGTGCAGGCCTGTAGACGTCGCTGTTGTGTGTCTAGAACCTCTGCCGCACACCGTCGATCGTAGGTCCATCACCATGGAGGAACCTCTCCAGATTTCCTTCAGAGAAGAGGATGTAGATATCATTGTAAGACTCTCTCTTAACATTTTATTTCCTCTTCACTATGGTTGAAAAGAAGAAGAAAAAAAAAAAAAAAAAAAAAACGATGACAGAAAATGGGCTTTTAGAATCATTAACCTTTGATATCATACTCTTTTATTCATATTCACTGGCGTATTATTTTTAAAATAAGCATACAGTATATATAGAGAGATAGCTTTTTAAAGGTTTTGAAAACACCTGAAGGCACACCAAGTAGTGATGTTTTGTTCGTGTTTTTACAGGGCAAAGATTTGCCGCCCCTTGAAGAAGAGCAGCCAAATATCGAAGCACAGCGACAGCAAGCTGAATCGATGCAAGTCGAGGCAGTATCTATCGGGTAAATAAAACCTACTAAAAAATTCTTCACTACTAAGCCTAGATAACGCAATGACTGTCGCAGGGAAGCGCTCCTCGAACACTCCACCACAGTCCAGGAGCCTCCTCCAAGAGTTTCTCCACCGCAGGAGCGTCAGCCACCGCCTCCACCCACAACTCCTCCTTCCAAGGTTTCTCTAACAAATTATTTACTCTTACTTATAGAGGTAGCTAGATATATAAGAGGCGTTTATATGTTTTTGGCTTATTAAATGTACGCATTTGATATTGCTTATTAAATGTACGCATATTTATATATTTATAGCATACGGTTTATAGAAGAGATTTTTAAATGTCCCTTTCTGAACGGTAGGTCGTGACTACAGTAGTCTTCTTTGAGCGACAGCCTCCTTGACAATCGCTTTTTCTGAAAAAAAAAAAAAAGACCTATTTTGATCTAGATGGAAATTTTGCCGGGAGGATAATGATTTATAAAATAATTGTCACGTCTCCCGTCAAAATAGACGTCAAAACTAGACGCGATATATTGACCTTCTCTGCAAACTAGCGGCCTCGGGTCGGTGACAAAACCACAACACCGGCTTATGGCTTTTTCACCGACCTGACTCCGCTAGTTTACGGAAACTGTTAATATATGGCGTCTAGTTTTGACGTCTATTATGACGGGAGAGGCTACCTTTATTTTGATCTAATCTTGACCTCCCATGAACCTCTAGGAGCAACCAGGGATATCCGTGTTTATTGTGTGGTCGCTCATGGGAGAGTATTCACCTTTATGGCTCCGTTACAGCGGCTACGAGTAGGTATCCCCTACCAAATGCGAACTTAAAAAATATTTCTATTCGAAATTTTAAAATTTCTGACCAAAAGTAGTTCACGTGCTTCAATGCCCATACGGGGATTGTCTGCTATCAAATTTATATTATCATGCCATCATGTTTATCTATATTATAAAACTGAAAGTCATTAACTCTCTCTCTCTCTCTTCTGAACGAAGAATAGTGAGAATATGTATTTGAGTTTCTTTGTGGGTGCAATTTTTACATGAATTGTCGTATTTTTACTTTTAATTTAAAAACGGTAATGAGAAGTGGCTCGTTCTCTATCACCATCTTTAAGTTTTTTAATGGGGTGATAAACATCATGCTTTATTGTAATACATTTTAAAAAGTGGAAGTGCTTCTTTTAGTACATGAATACAATTCTTACGCGCACACATGTATTATATATTTAGCTACTTATATTAAACCTCTATTAATAATAAAAAAAATCATATTATATTATTAATTATAATTTGTTTAAAAATATTAGTTTAGCAAACATTAACGCGAGCAGAACCTGAGCGAAGTCGGATCAAGTACACACTAGAAAAAAATAAAATAAAGGAGTTTTCTCTCCCAGTGACGAGCTGTTGTTGTTGTTTCTTATCCCCTTGTGTAAAGATTACACGAATTCCGTGAGTTCATGCTCCTCGAGCTGTTTTATGATAAGCAGCGGCCTCTCCCAAAGGTCCTGTTTAGCACATATAATGCAAGCCAAAATGTGTTCTGGAGCTGCAGGTGCCAAGCTGTGTGCGAGCTAACGAACAGAGGTTGTGTCAGAGGGCCCGGCGCAGCGAAGATTCCCTGCGGCTGCCCGAGGCCCGGACCACCGGCCCCCGTCGTGCCACACCGAGAAGGAGGAGGGGAATTGGCTCCAAGATCGATAGAAAGATCTACATCGAGCAGGATGAGTTCAGAGCCAACATCGCCGCCGGCAACAACAAGTTCACCTTAAAGAGGGTAGATCTCACAATCTCATATACAGTAGTTCCTCTCTGTAAAGGACGCCTAGTTGCCGAGCAAAAGTTCTCTTTAGGGGGAGGTGTCCTTTTACCCGAGAGTTGCTACTTATACTATACTAGCCGAATGACCCGGGCAACGCCCGTGTTTTACCCGATTGTATGTTTTGAATCAAATACTATTTGTTACAATTATAAATTGGCGCCTTAATTAGTTGCATATGTTAGTTAATAACTATAGCCTATGTGCTTTATCTATCTATGTACTGTTGGCTTCCGTAGGCGTCTCTTACTGGGAAAGAGAAAGAGAGGATTCCATTTGGTTATTATCTAATATATGCATTTATTTAGGGAGCGACCCGCTCCAACACAATAGTTAAATGGCGAGTGGGGGGGGGGGGGAGGGCATGATGGGGGGGGGGGGCAAAGGTGGCGTGACCGTAGCCAACCAATAGGAGGGCACCATTCCAAAAAAAAAAAAAGCAAACGGTGACAGAGAAGGATGACGGATTAGGAAAGACGCTCGTAACTGTATATAGAATATTTGGCGATCAAAACTGTCCTTTTTAGGGAGGTGTCCTCTAGCGAGAGTGTCCTCTCATTCTACTGTATAGAAACGTAAAGTTGCGGGAGGGGGTGGCATTCATTTACCAAAACGAGGAACCTCTCTCTTTAAAAATATGTTGTTTAAATGGATGTCCGTGCGTTCGTGAATGATTTGTGATTAAGGATTTGATTACCTAAACCTTAATTTTTTAAAAATAAATCTCTGATAATAACATTCCAAATTATTATATATATATATTTTTTTTTTTATGTTTAGAAATTACCAATAGAATCTAAGAACGTCTAACATGCATCAGTTTAACATTCACTAAAGGGAAATGAAAAATTACATTAAAAAAACATCTCATAGTTGGAGATATAACAATGAGGGTTTGTTAAAATTAGTCGACAATCACATTAACTTGTTGCATGGTTTCAGAATCCTCCAAGTACCCTTACCGATGTACAAACCCTTCTCACCCAGCCTGGACAACGTAGGTGTTTATCTTCCTTACTGTAAATATACCCCCATTTTGTAACTCTGTAGATTTATAATTAGAACTACTAGGTTATATACTAGACGAATGACCGAGGCAATGAACACATTTTCTCCGAGTTTAGGAATCGAGCTAGTGCTAAGTCAGATAGTGAAGTTCCACCTTAATATAATGATTTTGATTATATTTACATCTCATTATTTATTTTAGAATTACGAACAAATTGTTAGGACTATTATATAATAAGATAAATATAACCTCCCTCCCCCTTTGAAATATATATATTTTTAAATATACTTTTTTTTTAAAAAAGAGTATCAATAAGTAAAAATTCTCTCTCTCTCTGAAATACTCGAACTCGCGTCGGTTTATTTAATACCACGATTTAATTACCTCGTTCTAACCACTGAGATATGTTTGCTCATTGGCTACCACAACGCTAATTGGCAGATTATGGTCATGTGACAGTAGGGAACCAATCAGCTGACGAATATCGACTTCAGACTGATGGGGAGTGACGTATAAACGCAATTATATATCAGGATAGGAATAACAGCTGAATACTCTTTATACAGAAACCTTTTCTTTATTAATATATATAAGAAGCTTTCTTAAGATCTATGTACAACTAGAGTAAAGTGATATCACATTACTACAACAGTGCTGAAGAAGACTTGGTCGAAAGCTTTTAATGCCAAAAAAAAAAAAAAAAAAAGGATGCGGTGTAACGATTTCTTATATTTTAGTACTTATTAAATTTTGAAAGAAACAAACATATGTATTCCTTGCACAACAAGTTACTACATGTCTTGTGTCCAGGAATCGGATCAAAGAGATTGCGCCTGTGGTGGAAAGACCTCAAGACATTGCCCGATCCTGAAGACGGAGGATCTTCCATCATTTCAGGTATTCTTGAGGACACCGTCGAGATCTAGAAGAGCATAGGACAGAAAGAAAAACATATTGTGGTTTTTATAGAGAAACTACAGTGAAGTGTAACATACCTTATAGAGGAGTAGCCCTTAGAGAGTATTTTTATAGTGCTTTTTAATTGGCACGCTTCCCCTAGAATAGATAAGCTTCGCTATGATAGAAAGAAAGGAGTCAGACGTTGTGTAGGCAAATTTATACACACACATATATGTGAAAAATAAAAAAATGGTCAGGTGTTGATATTAAAAACAAAAAAGGCATATCCTGACCGCTCACATAAGTATTTTAGATGGCAGAACGCCAATTAGTAGAATAAAAATCAACTGAATGCTGATTTAACTTTTTCCATGATATTTGGCCAAACCATTTTCTTGATAAAGATAAGTCAACCACAAAGATGTTCCACTAGATGGTGCTCTGCCGTCAGAGTGTTATACTCGTAAAGGTGTCGAGTGTTATATCCATCAATAGATCAAACATGATTTTATGCAACAATTTTATGGTGCACATTTTATGAGAAAACATGTTGCAGGGACATCGAGGGAGGATACGGCCACCATAGAGCAACAACGGAAGCTAACTGAGGTGAGTACTGTACACGTTGTTGTGTTCCAAGACTTCACCTGAGAGGGTTCCAGTCGAGCAACATCGAAGCTGCCCGCGCGGCGGAAACCACCTCGTCGCTCATCGAAGCTTTCCCGCCCACCATTTCTATTGATGGTAATTCCCTTCTCTCTCTCTGGGAATACGTGGACTGTTCCGCATTCATAATAATACAAGGGGACTCTCAACCTATACAATGAGTCTCAACCAAATTATACAAAAAAAAATCTTCCTATAGTTTTATTCTAGAACTTTACTCTTACAAACCAGTTTTTATAGAGGAAATTTCCTAAACAAATAGTTTGGTTAGGTTTCTTAACTCAAAATTCCTAACAACTAATTTATTTTGATTTAGATCAATTTCATAATATATTGTGTACAATATATATGGCAAGTGGGAAGAAATATCTAACAGAGAAAATATAATATATTTAGAATGATAACTAGCCAGATCCAGCTTCTATTTAGATGATGATAAAAATGATGTTACCAAAAGGCAACATAGAGATTACTTATTCTATATACAGTTACGAGCGTCATTCCTCATCTCCTAATCAATCAGTCGTCAGTCATCTCTGTCACCGTTTGCTTTTTTTTTTTTTTGGAATGGCGCCCTCCTATTGGGTGGCTAAGATCACGCCACCTTTGCCCCCCCCCCCCCCCTCCCATCATGCCACCCCCACTCGCTTTATCGTTTATGTAACTATTGTGTTGGAGCGGGTCGCTCCTTAAATAAATGCATATATTAGTTAATAACTAAATGGAATCCTCTCTTTCTTTTTCCCAGTATGAGACGCCTACGGAAGCCAACAGTACATAGACAGATAAAGCACATAGGCTATAGGTATTAACTAATATATGCATTTATTTAAGGCGCCAATTTATAATTGTAACAAATAGTATTTGAATAAAAACATTCAATCGGGTAAAACACGGGCGTTGCCCGGGTCATTCGGCTAGTTTGGACTATAAGTCTTATGAGAGGGAGGAAGCTACGAACTGGGTTATTATGGATATCTGTATAATTTTACACTTGAAAGTATAAGGGGTCTTAAGCACATTTTTTCCTGCAAACACAGAACACGGGATCAAATAATTTTATTTTAACTGCATTTTTAAAAAATGTAGATCATGATTTTTATTGGAGTAAAAAAACTCAAAGTTTTTTTTTTTTTTTTTGAGATAAAAAAAAATCAAAATATGAATTTTTTATTCGGGGAATATTTAGGAAAAAAATGTATTTAAAAAATCTTGTGTCCTTACTCCCATTTCTCTTTATTTCAGATAGAATGAAAAAGATGATATAAAATTAATCTAATGTTGAATACAGAGAAGTTACCTAGACTTGCTAACTAAAGAAAATATGCATGGTTAAAGTATATTAACAAGTATAAATAGTAAGTGTTAGGTCCAGATGGAACTGGTGAAATATGATGATAATTGGTGCATGAATGTATAAGCTATTACATAGATCAAATGATTGAAAAGTGAAAATGTGCCCGCATTTATTTCTTGCACGATTTGCATTCAAAATATAATCTTTCACTATATGCAAAAAGAAGTTAGTTCGAGTCAAATTCCCTGTTTTTACTTATTTAATTTCATCTGGGTGTAACACTTTCCATTCCACTAATGTAATTGTATTGACGGATACAGTTTTAAGCTAGGGTAGAATGTTAAATGAGTAAATGTAAGTAATTAAGATTATTGCTACGGTAAAACTTTCCATGAGCGACCACTATTGTAGATTCAATGTCTTGACCTATTCTAATCCAACCTCCAATGAACAACCACCTCCAGGAGTATAAAGGATTTTATTTTTTATTTGGTGCTGTATCCCTCATGGGAGGTTCTATCATATCTTGCAATATAAAGACTAGCAGCCATTTAAAAATACACATTGACTACGGGATCATCAAGTTTTTAATGTCGCCCAGAACTCTCCGGAATTCAGGACGCCTCACTTCTTAGGAAGACAGGGTAAGTTGGACCAGCAATTTTACTTACATGTGGACTTCTTTGTTCTGGCGCTATACTGAAGGCAAATTCTCGACGCTTTGGTTTCCAAATCCATGTATTGAAAAATTATCATTTCAAAGGTTTCCCGATGCCTCAACCACTCAAGTGACAAGATGTAATCAAACGGGGCTCTGACCCCTATAAGTGCAAAAGTTAAAAAATTTTCTATGAGTGTAGATATGTTGTCTAACAGTTACAAAACCCAACTCACATTAGATATATATAACCACGTAATATAAATATGGGTCACCAACAGACGTTTTTAAAGATAAATTACTTGATATATCTCTTTCTAAGTTGGTGAGAAATAAAACTTTGTTAAAAAGAGTGTGTTTTGCTCCTTGATTTCATGCAGCACTAAGTAATTGTCGATACAGTGTAGTATCTCATATATACCATGTGGAATACGGTACAGAACAAAGGTAAGAACACATGGAATCGAATCTGTGTGTGTGCTCCAGATCCATCGCGGAGCAGCCCATTCCACTGGGTCTGTTCCCCATTATGGAGGAAGAGCCAGTTCCCCAGCTTCCATCTCCGGAACAAGGTTTGTGCTCCATACCCCGTGTAAACATAACCTTTAAAATACTATTGAATTTGAAGAATGAATGAGTGTTTGGGTCAAATCTGGGTGTTAAAAAATTTACAATAATTTATCAGAATCTCACAGGTATAAATATGGCTAATTTCAATATCCTAGATCTCCTTATATAGTATAAAATTGTGAACATTTGAATTAAAATATATCTATTTTATATGCACTTTTCCTTTTATAAGTTTATAAAATTAGTTATTATAGAGATGTGAAATATAAACACTAGCTATAAAACTAATTTGTAGACGCTTTTTATATAGCTGAGCTAAATTTTTAATATCATTTTGATTTAGTGCAAGAGCTTTTGAGTGCACAAAAAGGAAAGATTAGAGGGGTTATGCCATTAAATAAAGTCAAATACACTATAAAAGTTAAGGGGAATAAACAATAAAAATATATATTTTAAAATACGGGAGGGTTAAAGAAAAGTTGCATATGTTTTACACATTAGGCATATTAATAGGCATAAAACGTTTACGATGGGTTTTATGTAAAGTGTTAAGATTTTGGAGAGAGAGAAACTAACACATATTTTTGACAAATTTAATCTTAAGTTAGAAAAAATCACACGCCATGAAGTCATTTTGTTCCTTAACTTTGTACATGAGTGTAAATTGAAGAGGGCAAGGGTGGCGTGGCAGACCGACACTCCGGGAGCACGACGACGGAGAATGGCTGCATGGTGTCCCTCAAGAGTACGTCTCCCCTACGTGACCCATCGCCCCTCGTCTCCCCCCAGCCCTCCCGCCGCGACGTCTACGCAGGCCTGGTGAGCAGCGGGAAGTCGCGCCTGCTTCTGTCGCAGCTACTCAAGCCTCACCTCCACACGCGCAAGTTCGCCGCCGTCTATCTCTACAAGCTGCTCGGTAACTTTCCGTTAGCACATTCTAGTTCTTCCTATCACGTCTAGGTTGTGCTCTTTGCTGCACTCTCCAAACACATTCAAAACTATTAAACACAAAGCTTTAGCCCACCTTCTGTATACGAGAAACTCTTCAGTGCGATGTTTCTTTTTGAAAAATAAAACAACCTCCTCCTACTGTCCTTACTACGATATAATATATATTGGGAGGGCCTGGATTATATATCAATGGTGAAGTTTAAACTGGGTGTGTTGACTATTGATGAGCCAGGCCCCCTTCCGTCTCCAATATTTTCTCATCGCAGTAAGGACAGTATAGGAAATTGTTTTACGTGAAAAAAATTCGCCCGCTGAAGTTTCATTTGTCGTATTCTAAAATATTAAACTTTTTTTTTGTATTTTTTAAAAGCAATAAAACCATTTTCAACACAATGATAAAATTGTATAAAGAGGTTATTAAGGAAATATGCGGTTTTTTTTTTATCACGCTATCGCTATTTAGCAGGTACAAATATACTCGTATATATTTGGTAAGGTCTCTAGAACAATGATTCTTATGAGGAATTAAATAGTGTACATGTTGTAATATGCATGATTACAACATTTTTTTCTAAAGCTTTTTTTATTTTTATTTCCCAAAACCCTGAGTCCTAAAACAAAGTGACAATTTTTAGATATCTTATAATCCAGATGTAAGTGGCTTAGTTCCAAGTATTTAACTTTAAAATGGCAAGTTATGATTATTATATATCATACAGCCCGCTATAAATACACTTTAGCACTTGTTTTCTAAGTAAGTTTTTAAAAGTTGAAGAAGTTGGGGCGTGTGATACAGGGCTCCACTCTCGCGAGCTGATCCGGCTGGAACAGCAGCAGGTCTATGGGGAGATCACCATCCACATCCTGGCAAATGCATGACTTGGTTTGTGTTACACTACTTTCTCTTTTTATAAAATATCGCTTTACATTCTTACTTTATTTTTGTATGCTTTTAAAACCATTACTTTTGTATAATTTAAAAAAGAAAATGAATGGCTGCTCAAAATGGTAGCAAGCTGATGGAATAAAGATTTTTTATGAGACTTTTATTATTGGGTGTGAAGTTTATTTCTGCTTGCATTATATCTGTCTCTTAACTCTGTTTTTTTTTTACACTCACAATGACATGGAAGCTAATCAAGGAAATTTGAAAATGGTCCATATTAAATATTGGGCTTTGTTGGTGGTGGAGGAATGGTATAAAGCGTTGGTTTCCGACAGCTATGACCCTGGATCGAATCCCGCATTGGACATTTTTTTCCTGAAGAAAATATTGCTTCAATAGCTCCGATTTTTGTACAAGTCCAACCCCACCAGTGAGTGCAAGTAACCAAATGGGGTTCTTGCACACTGATAAGTGCAAAGGCCAAATTCTTTCCTATATGTGTAGACATGTGGCGCAATGCAATAAAAGCAGTCATTAACTACCCACCATGATTATCATGGTCTCTACTGGGTGTTTTGGTATAATGATTAAAAAACCCCATAAAACCTAGTGTTTTGGTAAAATGATAAAAAAAACAAAACAGAAAGCCTAGTTGTGATCTTGTTGTTTTCTCATATTGGCAAGATGTTTGCTGTTTCCACCAGGTAAATCCCTCTCTTTGCCAATGAGAATATTTTCATAAACAGCATGTGTGTTACACCTGAGATATTTTGTGCTACACAGTAGTTAATTTGATGTCAGTTCATCATGTTCAATTCAAGGTAGTTTTATAAAAACTTTTCCTATAACAATAACCTCTAATGATAATAAATAATAGTCTAAATGGCAAAGATTGTCTGTGTGAAAATAGTACACTTCTGGTAACATGACATATATATTATATATACTTTTTAATAGAATACATATTCCTTTGCCTTTTTTGTCATAAAACAACTTCTCTTGTCAAAATAGACACGAGAAATTATGTACAATTTATTGACTGTCTCTATAATATAAAATACTGAAGTCAAAGCCATAATACAGTAGAACACTCTCCATGAAAGGACACTTTCGCTAGAGGACACCTCTCTTCAAAAGGCAGTTTTCATCACCAAAATTATAATTTTTACCAATTAGCAACTCTCTGGTAAGAGAACACTTCTCTCTAAAGGACACTTTGTCTCTGCAACCACAGAGGTTCTACTATACCATCCTATTCATTTGGAAACCATGGTTTCTGGCTATGGGTCTCATCAGTCCACTAATTCCTTCAGAATTGGAAAAGAGGTGTTTAGATGGTAAATGTGGCAATATGTTTTGAAACTCTTTTACTCTCGAAACTATTCCCTACATACAGTGTTGGGCATTAAAAAATTATTTTTCAATTAAATTGTTAATTGACTAAGAAATTAATTGCTAATAAATTAATTGCAATTAAATCAATTGCAATTAATCTTTAAATTGCAATTTGCAATTAAATTAATTGAAATTAAATTAATTGCAATTAAATAAAATGCAATTAATTTTTCAATTAAATCAATTGCAATTAAATCAATTGCAATTAAATTAATTGCAATTGATTTTTAAAATTGTTTTATGAAACAATTAAAACTAACAATTAAATATGTATTAATACAGAATAAATAAAAATAACAGATTCAATGAAAGGTTTAAAAAATTACACTGCATGAAAAAAATCAATCCTTCTCATTGATGAACTATTCTTGTCACGTTAAGCCTTTTACATACGTGAATGTTTGTTTTGGTTAAGAATACATTGAAATAAAATACATGAAATAAAATGGCGTCGATAAACGAAATGGAAGAAGACAGTAACATTCCAGTGACTTTTTCGGTTTCGGACATTAATGAGTCATTAGAAACATCTTCACCTGTGCCACCAACTGACACCGCCGAGTGTTCGTCTTCGCAAGCGCGGCTTTACTTGCTAGATGGAACATATTTCAAATCCTTGCTTGAAGAGTCCACTGGTAATAAAATCACAGCGCTTTGTATGAAATGTCCAAGAGATGTATTAACTAAAATTAAAGGATATCATAATTGTACGTCAAACTTTTTAAGTCACCTGAAGCGAAAACACGGGCAAGAATGCATTGAAGAGTACAAAAGATATGTAAAAAAAAAGAAATCCGGGGTAAAAACTGAGAAGTCAAATGAGAATAAAATTACACAAGAACAATTCGATGAAAATATTCTGAAATATTTTATACATTCCATGATCCCATTACGTGCAGTGGAAGATCCATATTTTTCAAAAATATTCACGGACTTGGAAATATCTGAAATGGGGCTAACTCTAATGAGTCGACGTTCACTAGGACGTCGTATAGAAAACCACTATGAAACGCAAGTAGCTAAGATAAAGTGGAAACTAAAAGAAGCTTCCTATGTGTGCACAGAAATAGATATTTGGTCCAGTAAAAAGAGAAGTTTTATAGGAGTTACAGCGCACTGGATCACAAATGATCTACGGAGAGTTTCAGTGGCGTTAGCTTGTCAACGATTCAAAGGCGTCCACAGCTACAATCGACTATCCGATATGATTCGAGAAATTAACGATCATTTCGACCTCAATACGAATAAAATTGTTGCATCGGTGACGGATAATGGCAGCAATTTCGTAAAAGCTTTCAAAATGTTCAGTGTCAAATTGACCAATATAAATATTGTTGATGAAGTTATGCCAGACTCTCAGCCAACAGAAGCCTTTTCTGAATCAGATGTTGAAGACGACGAATCATCAAATTTAGAAGATCCTGAGCATTTACTTCCTGCCCATTTACGATGCTGTGCGCATACGTTAAGCCTTTGCGCAACTACGGACGCGAACAAACTTTTAAGCGAGCAAGACACCCCTCTGTCGCAAATGCATGCTGCAATCATGAAGAAATGTAATGCTTTGTGGAAGGCTGCAGGACGACCAAAGAGTGCTGAAATAATGCAGAATGTGTTAGGACACACGTTAAGTCGACCTGGTGAGACCAGATGGAATAGCTTGTTTGATGCCCTCCAGCAAATTTTCGATATTAAAGAAAAAAGCTTACTCTTACATAGATTATTAAACATAAAAAATGCTATCAAAGACAACGAATTCGAATACATACAAGAGTATTTGACGTGCACTTCGCCAGTGGCAGAAGCCCTCGACATAATGCAGAGTGAGACTAACGCATATTATGGGATAGTTCTGCCGTGCCTTCTTGCGCTGAGAAAAAAATTGCTAAAAATTGAAAAGAAAAACAACTTTTCCTTTTGCAATCCGTTGGTCAAGGCATACAGAGAGAGTGTAGAGAAGAGATTTGAAAAAATGCTTGACGTCACCACTCCTGAAGCTGAAATAGCGGCTATTGCGGCATTATCCTACCCAAGATTCAAAAATAAATGGTTGACTTGTTTTGAGCCCGCGGATCGTACCAAGATTCTAAAAGTTTTCAAGACCTGCATTTCCGAAAAAAATAGTGGAAATATAGTAGCGACAGTGGCAAAAACAAAAAGTACCAAAGAAAACCTTTTTTTCAATTTTGACTCTGACTCCGATAGTTCAATCTCAGAAAAAAACGCATGCTCCTCCGATGCACCAATGAATAAAGCAGAACTTTTGATGCTGCATTTTTTTGCAGAGGAAAGCCAAGATTTGCAACTACTCAATAGATATCCTGAGATAAAAAGTGTTTTTATTCAATACAACACACCTTTACCATCGTCAGCTGCAGTTGAGTGCCTTTTTTCTTTTGCGACAATGACAAATCTGCCAAAGAGTCACAAATTGTCGGACAGCATGTTCGAGAAGAGAGTGGTACTGAAATGTAATTTAAATTATTACAAGAAATTATAAATTATCATTGTCTATCTAATCATGCTTAATTAAAGTTATTGATGATCATTTGCATCAGTCTTTTATTTGTTGCTAACATGTGTATTTAAATAGTTCAATAGTTATATTGTACCTGCGTCCACGTCCCTCGCAGGCCTGTACAGTATATTATATACCAGTTTATTATGCACCAGTAATTTTTTTATTTGTTAGATTAATTAAATTTCTCTAAACAATTAATTAATTGTTAATTTGAAAAGTGCAATTAACAATTAATTAATTGTTAATTAGAAAAGTGCAATTAACAATTAATTAATTGTTAATTGTATGAATACAATTAACAATTGATTAATTGTTAATTGTAAAAATACAATTAACAATTGATTAATTGTTAATTGTGAAAATTACAATTAACAATTAATCAATTGTTAATCTTTAATAAATCATTTTAATTAATATTTGCCCAACATATTTTTCAAAGTTTACACACATTTTTGGGTATTTTATAACTTTTCCTTTAGAATGCTATAACGTAATAGCCTCCCCATGTACTGATTGGTGGCATATTCCAAAACCATTAGACACTCCCGACACACCAAGAAGGAGTTGTGCGATTTCTATGAAAATACTTATACAAAGACTTTTTGATCAAATATGGAAATAATTGAAATTTAGTGGCTGATTTATGCAAAGCAAGAACTCCAGCACATCTGAACTACGCATTCAGCATGCATATTCTAAACTCATTATTCATTGCTGCATGAGCTGATTTTCAAATTTTTTGCAGTAAGTCTATTTCTACTGTACCAATGCTTCGGCATAACGAATATTACGAATATATGTCAGAGTTTGAAAGAGGTCATGCCATTGGATTGAAAGAGGCTGGTTGGTCAAATCAACTTTTTGCATATCTCTGTCAAAGTGATGTGGCGGCCATTGACGATGTTGGCAAGAGTGGGTCAATGGCAACTCATAGGTAAGAGGACACCTTGGCTCTGCAACTTGGTGTCAGCCTTTACAGAGAGATAGTTATACTGTATCTGCTTTGAGCATTACTCTTCCGCAAACAAATCACAAAACTTTCAACAGAAGGCATCAACACAACATCAATATACAAGTCATACAGTGGAACCTCTAAGAGAAAATACTCCCTCTAGAATACACTACAAAGGACATTTTTTCATTGCTAATAATTTTTGCTATTTAGCAACTCTCCAGTAAAAAGAACACCACTCTCTAAAGGAAACTTTTTCTCTGCAACTAGATGCCCTTTACATAGAGGTTCTATTGTACCATTTTATAATACATTATGTAAATATTGGGATGGCCTTGTCCATCTCAATGATGAACCTTTCTATCAGTTTTACCAATTTTATCATATTATATTTTCAACTTGTATATGACCTGCATTTCATTAGACAATCAAGTTATTGGTGTTTGATTTAGATGGTTTATAGTTATGATAAAGACATTTTTGGGGTTGTATAATTTGTTTCCATATACAGTTAAACCTGTCTATAGCACCCCCTCTAAATAGTGCCTTCCTCTCTATAGCGCCCGATTTTAAACATGAAAATGGAAACATTTTACATTAAAAGTGATCTGTCTATAGCACTCTATTTTGGTGAGTCCCAAGAGGGGGCGCTATAGACAGGTTTAACTGTATATACATTAATAGAGGGGGATGTAGTAGAGGGGTTTTCCATTTTAACATTGGGTGAAATTGGAGAGAGGAAAAAAAAAAAGGAAAATTACACATCGAAAAAAGAAACACAATTTATTCAAAACTCTTATACAATAATAACACATCACAATATATATAGACATTTTTTTATCAAATATTACAAGTACATTATATAAAAAAAATTATATTTTTCAAAAAATAGTTATATATAAAATATTTAACATTATTATACAAGGTATGTCCCATAAGTTCCCGGACTGGGTCCATAAAAAAAAAAGGTAAGATTTTTTTAAAAAAATTTTATTAAAACTTTTCAAAGTAATCCCCCCTTGCTTCAACGCACCAGCGCCATCGTTTCTCCCAATTGTCGAAACAGTTTTTATAAGCCTCTTTTGGAATGCTCTTCAATGCTAACGGCGATTTTTCTATTATGTCATCCCTGGTGTCAAAATGTCTTCCTTTTAGAACTGCTTTAAGTTTGGGGAACAGGAAAAAGTCATTTGGTGCGATGTCTGGAAAATAGGGTGGTTGAAGTAGGATTTGTGTCCCGTTTTTCGCCAAAAAGCTAGTCATCAAGTGCGCTGTGTGAGGGCGAGCATTGTCATGGTGTAGGATCCAGCTACCATTAGTCCATTTTTCTGGCCTTTTTTTTCGAATCGCTTCCCTTAGACGGCGAAGAATGCCCAAATACATATCCTTGATAACTGTTTGCCCTGCAGGAAGATACTTGTGATGAAAAATGCCCTTTTTATCCAAAAAAAGCGACCAGCAACACCTTGTTTCTGGATTTCAATAATCTGGATTTTTTGGGTCTATGCTCACCCTGACATCTCCACTCGGCAGATTGATGCTTGGTTTCAGGATCATAGCCATAGACCCATGTCTCGTAGCCTGTGATTATCTTGTCTTTCCATTCCGGATCCGTTCTTGTCATTTCCAACATGTCCTCACAGGTTGCAAGCCGACACAGTTTTTGCTCATTAGTGAGGAATCTTGGGATGAATTTTGCAGGAGTCTTTTTGATTTGGTTACGATCCTTCCAATCGTTGTTTTAGAGATGCCTGTGTCTTGCTCTAGCTCCAGCAAAGTGGTTCGAGGATTTTCTTTTATCAAATCGATGATTTTTTGCACATTTTCATCAGTCCTTTGAAATTTTTGGGCGTCCTTGACGAAGATCATCTTCAATGGAAATTCTGCCAGCTTTAAATCTAGAATGTCATTCAAAAACAATTGTTCTCTTTGGGGAATGCTTTATTAAGCATTTAAAAAGTTTCGGTTGCTGATATTTGAAGTTTCACACAAAATTCCATGCAAATTCTCTGCTTCAATTTTCGTTCCATCGTAAAATCGCCGCAGCGCTATGTGTAACCTTTAAATAAATTAGAATAACTTTGGGGTGCGTGCACGTACCGCCTCGATATTGGTACCACCGTGTAGCCAGATATTTTTTCTATAATAAACAGTCAAATTCATTTACATTTTTTATTTATTTATTTTTTTATGGACCCAGTCCGGGAACTTATGGGACATACCTTGTATTAACTTAACAAAATATATTAAATACTTTCATATTTCACACTCTAGATGATAGGAATTTTAAATAAGTTATGGAATATTTATATAGAGGAATAATGGTTCACAATTTACAAGATGTTGAAGGAACAATTAATATTGCAATATAAAAGGCACACATAAAAGTCAATCTCTAAAAATGAGTAAAGGAATCAGTGTAGAAACTAATTCTAATGGGAATGGTCACACATTTGGCAAAAAAATAAATAAAATATACCTTTCTACATGGAACACAATTCTAGATGGGGTTGTGGAAAAAAAAAGGTGTTTTTTGAGATTGAAAAGAAGTGTGTGAGGTGGAATGAAGTCATCAATAACATATATATATGTTATATTAAAATATTATTCTATTTAAAATTATATTTCATAGATTCAAATACTCTGTTAAATCGACCGCCAGAGGTCACGCTTCTCCTATAAAATCTCATTGTTGTTGTTTCCCGATGGCCAGCTCAAACCATTTGTACATTATGTAAATAATCTTTTGTTTTCCTTGTTCTACTCGCCTTAAGACAGGCAGTACTTTAATCAAATTATGTTTTTTATATATTCCTTCAGCTCAATTAAAGCAATATCTGATCAAAACTATTTTTATTATTATTCTTTCAAGATTTTAAACCACGACTGCATTACCATAGCATAATCTTCAAGATAATTAAAATCAAACAGAAATCTCATTTTATATAACATATATATATTATATGAAAATGTTATTTTTTTTTAAATTATAATTTCTAGAACAGACTGTTGGATTGACCGCCATATATTGTGGCTTTCCCTATATAAACCTACCGTTGTTATTTTTAGGTTGACCGGCTAAAATATTTTGTAATTATGTAAATATGTAATCTTTTATTTTCTTTATTCTACTCGCCTTAAGTCAGGTAGTACTTTCCTCTCTCAAATGATGTATTCAATACTTAATCAGCACAAAGCAAATTGTGATCTAAATTGATTAATAAATTTTTATTATTCTTTCCACGACTGCAAAATAACACCATAATACTCAATAATATTCTAAAACCAGCAAATAACCTCCATCATCTCAGAAAATCTATCATAAGATATATCTATCTATATACAGTATAACCTCGTTAATTCGACACACTCAAATTCGACACTCTACCTTAATTCGACCATATTCTGATGTCCCGACCTCCGGCCTATCAAATAACAAACCGTAATTCGACAGTATCGATAATACGACAGTTCCGATAGTTCGACCATTTTAAAATTCGAATTTCGACAGTTGAATGTGTTTTTACATACAACTTTACCCCTAAAAAGGTATTACGGCGGCGTCGATCGGCGGGCGCCGATAGAATCGCGATGCGCACTTATGGTTTCTGTTAGTTTAAGTTTCACTTTGCAGTGCCGTTGCGCAGTGTCGCGAGTGTTATTATTATTATTTTTTTTTACATGTGAATTTATGCTTCGTGCATTCATTAATAATATATATATTTTTTAATTTTCAGCATTGAAATATTTTAGTTATTTTAAAATTTACAAATAATTTCCTTTTAAATAAATAAATCTTCATAAAATGAAGCCACAATGATTATGATAACATTTTATTTCAATATTCCATTTCCGTGTTATTATAAAAGATTTAAACACAAAATCAATAACACCTGCAGCAGCAGTGGATGCCTTTAATACATTAAAAGCTCTTTGTTATTTAAAAGACATTCCAGAGGAAGAAAGACATGCATGTTTTTTTTTTTTTTAAATAGACCATCTGGAATACATTTTGGATAGGATTTCAGTGAAAAAACAGACATCTATAAAGGAATTTTAAAAAAGATCTTCATGATTCTTTTTAAATATTATTTTTAAATTTCATTTTTATTTTCCATATTTATTTCCTTTCAACTGCTATAATCTTCAATTAGAATAAAATATTATTTGTAATTATTTATGTTTCAAAAATATGTATTATTGCCATTTTGTCCCTGATACTAAAAGTTAATCATGAAAATAAAAATAATACAAAAAAGTACATACAATTGTTTCAATTAATATCATTAATTTATATTACAGAGCAATTTTTAAAAAATATTATTTTAGTGAGTTAGATGATTAGCTAATCATCTAACCTTAATTCAACACTTCCTTTAATTCAACCGAAAGCTCTGATCCCTTGGGGTGTTGAATTAAAGAGGTTCGACTGTATATAAAAATGAATGTTTGTATGTTTGTATGTCCGGTATACAAATTCGCAGTAGTTCACTAATTCAAACCAAAATTTCCATACATAGGTAAAAAAATACAGGGAAGAAGATAGGCTATTTTAAAAAATATTTAAATCAATTATTAAAACTATATATTCAAATTATTCTACTTAGCTCACGAACAGCGCCCTCTATCAAAGATTAGATTAAATTATGCTGATGCAAACAAATAGATAATGCTAATAACAAACAATTATAAAAAAAATCTCATCTAAATATATATCACTCGGGTAGATATGCACACGGGTCAATCCCGGGGCGAAGCCGGGGTCACCCGTCTAGTATGCTATATTAAAATATTATTCTATTTAAAATTATATTTCATAGATCCAAATACTCTGTTAAATCGACCGCCAGAGGTCATGCTTCCCCTATAAAAACTCGTTGTTGTTTTATCCCAATGGCCGGCTCAAAACCTTTGTACATTATGTAAATAATCTTTTGTTTTCCTTATTCTACTCGCCTTAAGCCAGGCATTACTTTTATCAAATTATGTTCTTTTATATATTCCTCAGCTCAATTAAAGAAATCTCTCTGATCAAAACCATTATTATTTTCATTTCAAGATTTTTAACCACGACTGCATTACCATAGCATAATCTCAACAATTCTAAAATACAACAGAAATCTCATTCATTTTTTTTTATATAACAATAGTCGACAAGATATTTACCTGTTTATTTTTTAAAATGACAAAAGCAAATTTTTAAAATTCAAATATGCAAATTACTACAACCAAAAATAGCCTTATCCAACGAAAAATAGTCGCATACAAGCAACAAAGAATAACCTACCTCAATCAATCATACTCTATACAATCAAAAATATTCATCTACAATCAACAATAGACATCAACAACAAACAAAGCCTATTTTCAATTATGCAAATCAAACAAAGCCTACTACAATCAAACATAGCCTTCTACAATCAAAAATAGCCCTCTACAATCAAAAATACGAATCTTCAAACATAGCCATCTTAAATGAACATAGCTATTCTCAATCAAACATAGCCCAATTCAAGCGAACATAGTCATCCCCAATCAAACATAAACCAATTCAAGCGAAAATAGCTTCCTCAATCAAAAATAACCTTCTTTAATCAAACATACCAATATTCAAACAAAATAGCCACCACAAGCAAACATAGCCTTCTCCAAACAAACATAGCCATCTCCAAGCAAACATAGTCTACTCCACAAACAAACATAGCATTCTCCACAAAAAAACATAGCATTCTCCACAAGCAAACATAGCTATCCCCAATCAAACATAGCCCAATTCAAGCAAACATGGCCTTCTCTACAAGCAGACATAGGCCAATCCATACAAACAAACATAGCCTTCTCAACAAGCAACCATAGATTCAACAAACAACCATAGTCAACAAACAACCATATCATTCTCCAGTTGGCTCCAGACAACCCTGGATAACACGCTTCCACGTGTCAAGCAGCCTTCTTCCATACAGCCATCTCCGGAAATCAACTCCAGCCAGAATCACCCAACCCAAGGTACTTTGTATTAAACATTTTGCGCAGTTTACCTAATTTTAACTTGTAATTTTCACCCATGCTTCTAAATAGTTTTCAATCACTTATTTGCTTACTAGACGAATGGCCCGGGCAACGCCCGGGTTTTACCCGAGTGCGTATATATTTTAAAAACGTTTTAATTCAAATACTATTCGTTACAATTATAAATTGGCGCCATGGATGTCACTCTTGTGAAACGTCCCGTTCCAAACTGTGTGTTTTTAAAATGTTTTAATTAAAATACTATTCGTTACAATTATAAATTGGCGCCGTGGATGTCTCTCTTGTGAAACGTCCCGCCCCAAACTGTGTGTGTCTTGAAAATAGAAAAATAAAAATGTGAATTTTCATAAAGATTTCATCATGTCGATTTTTTTTTTGCATTTCACCTACTAAATCGATAGAGATAATTACATTTGCAACATGAACTTAGGTATATTGACTAAATAGAAAACTGCATAGTAATAAAGATCATTTTTTAAAGGCACCATATCGTTTTTTTTTCAATAAAATCGAAACAAAAATTAACGATAAATAACGATAATTGCCTTAAAAAGAAATTGCCTTAAAAAAAAAGAAACATTCGCGGTGATTTTGTCTTGCATTCGTTTATACAATTATTATATACGAATGACCCGGGCAACGCCCGGGTTTTACCCGATTAAATGCTTTTAATCCAATACTATTCGTTACAATTATAAATTGGCGCCGTGGATGTCATTCTTGTATAATATATAAATGAGTTTTAAAAATTGTAAAAAAAAAAAAAAATGCATCGGCCGGGAATCGAACCCGGGCCGCCCGCGTGGCAGGCGAGCATTCTACCACTGAACCACCGATGGTTATGAAAATTCCCATCCGTGAGCTTCAGACAAACAAACAGACAGAATAAGGCAAATATATAAGTAGATAGTTACATCATTTTTATGTCATTTCTTAAATATTTTTGCCATTTAAATAGTGCCACTCCTTTGAATCATTTTAAAATGCCATATTTTCTTTGCATAATTAGTTCTATATCTCTCCTAAATATATTTCATTCCATATTATACCCTTTAAACATTTGCAATTAGGTTTAACCCATTTTCACCATATCATTTTTATAATTCCCTATGTAAAACGGTCAGCCAAGAAAACAACAACAAAATAATATTACCTATTTCTTTCATCTTCAATATTTTATTAAACTATAACATTGTTTACCATATTTCCCACTATTTTTTCGTTGATAACAACAATACCTTATAGCTTCACATTTCTATCTTATATCTGAAATGTCCAAACCTTTAAGATTTTGATATTTTTCTTATTTAATCTCCTTACTTAATGTTATTATTTTAAAAATTTGCATTTTTACCCCCATTACTTATTTCATATGTAATATCTGAAAGCGAACCTAACTAATATGTAAATTTAGCGAGACCAACATATGTAAATTTCAACTTTTGTTTTTGTTCACCTTGATTCTTTTTTCTCAAATGATCATTCTTTATTCTTACCATTAATTCATTTATCTTTTACATGTTCATTCCTTGTTTTCACATTTGCATTTTGCACATAAACTTTGTCTCAACTTATTTCTTTTTCTCAAATGATCATTCTTTATTCATACCATTTATTTTTCTTAACATGTTCATTCCTTGTTTTTACATTTTGCCTTTTTTATATATTACCCTTTGCCTACAATTTATTGCTTTTTAATAATGTAATTTTCTCATGTTTTTCCCAATCTATTGCTCACAACAAGCCAATATGATCAAGGAATATCACCCTTTTATTTCTAACTTTTAATTTTCATTCATTTTATTTTCCTCCTCAATAATAATATATGTTAAGAAAAAGGCATCTCCTTATCGTGCAACTGAAAGTTGCTGATGGCTTGCGCCATCTATCGGAATAAATATCAACTATTCTCGTTGATTTTTAATTATTCCAGAATTGGCCAAATACCCATTCTTGATTAATCAAGAAAAGCTAACCACGGACGCGTTTCGGGCTGTTGGCCCTCATCAGCGTGGTGCAAGCTGTACCTCAACGACCAAAAAATTGGCCATTAAGGCATCCTGAAAAATCATGAAACGGGTAGTTAAGGCCAGAATTGCGTGAGGACGCTACACAATGTGAAAAAATAGTACAAATGTAACATTGTACTGGGATAAGGTGCATAAATTAAGAAAAAGGCATCTCCTTATCGTGCAACTGAAAGTTGCTGATGGCTTGCGCCATCTATCGGAATAAATATCAACTATTCTCGTTGATTTTTAATTATTCCAGAATTGGCCAAATACCCATTCTTGATTAATCAAGAAAAGCTAACCACGGACGCGTTTCGGGCTGTTGGCCCTCATCAGCGTGGTGCAAGCTGTACCTCAACGACCAAAAAATTGGCCATTAAGGCATCCTGAAAAATCATGAAACGGGTAGTTAAGGCCAGAATTGCGTGAGGACGCTACACAATGTGAAAAAATAGTACAAATGTAACATTGTACTGGGATAAGGTGCATAAATTAAGAAAAAGGCATCTCCTTATCGTGCAACTGAAAGTTGCTGATGGCTTGCGCCATCTGTGTACCATTTTCTCATGTTTTCCCAATCTATTGGCTCACAACAAGCCAATATGATCAAGGAATATCACCCTTTTATTTCTAACTTTTAATTTTCATTCATTTTATTTTCCTCCTCAATAATAATATATGTGTACCATTTTCTCATGTTTTCCCAATCTATTGGCTCACAACAAGCCAATATGATCAAGGAATATCACCCTTTTATTTCTAACTTTTAATTTTCATTCATTTTATTTTCCTCCTCAATAATAATATATGTGTACCATTTTCTCATGTTTTTCCCAATCTATTGGCTCACAACAAGCCAATATGATCAAGGAATATCACCCTTTTATTTCTAACTTTTAATTTTCATTCATTTTATTTTCCTCCTCAATAATAATATATGTGTACCATTTTCTCATGTTTTTCCCAATCTATTGGCTCACAACAAGCCAATATGATCAAAGAATATCACCCTTTTATTTCTAACTTTTAATTTTCATTCATTTTATTTTCCTCCTCAATAATAATATATATGTACCATTTTCTCATGTTTTTCCCAATCTATTGGCTCACAACAAGCCAATATGATCAAAGAATATCACCCTTTTATTTCTAACTTTTAATTTTCATTCATTTTATTTTTCTTCCTCATTAATATTATATGTGTATTTTCTTGTCTATTTCCAATCTATTGGTTCACAATAAGTCAATACGATTAAGGAAAACCACCTTTTAATTTCCCTTTTGTAATTTTCATGCATTTTATTTTTCTTCCACATTTCTGATATTATATATGTGTATCATTTTTTCCTTGTCTATTTACAATCTATTGGTTCACAATAAGCCAATACGATTATGGAACACTTTTTTTTTCTCTCTTTACATTTTCATTCTATACCACATTTTCACTATTTACCACATTTTTGTTATCATTATTCACATTATGCATTATTTTGTACTTTCCTGTCTATTGGTTACCATATTTAAAACCAATATGATATGTGAATATCACCTCTCACCTTTCTTTCTAATCATTTTATCACTTTACTCTTAATTAACCCATATTATTCTCTTCAAAGGGGGGAAATGTTATATTAAAATATTATTCTATTTAAATTTATATTTCATAGATCCAAATACTCTGTTAAATCGACCGCCAGAGGTCATGCTTCCCCTATAAAAACTCGTTGTTGTTTTATCCCAATGGCCGGCTCAAAACCTTTGTACATTATGTAAATAATCTTTTGTTTTCCTTATTCTACTTGCCTTAAGCCAGGCATTACTTTTATCAAATTATGTTCTTTTATATATTCCTCAGCTCAATTAAAGAAATCTCTCTGATCAAAACCATTATTATTTTCATTTCAAGATTTTTAACCACGACTGCATTACCATAGCATAATCTCAACACAATTCTAAAATACAACAGAAATCTCATTCATCTTTATTTATAACATACTAGCCGAATGACCCGGGCAATGCCCGGGTTTTACTCTATTAAATGTACCCTATTCAAATACTATTCATTACAATTATAAATTGGCGCCGTGGATGTCACTCTTGTGAAACGTCCCGCTCCAAACTTTGTATCTGAGAAGCGATATTTTTATAGAAAGATGATCTGGCTTTTGTTTTCTGCTCGAATGAATGTTTTTCTGTTAGAATTTTGTTCCTGCATACAAAATAATGAACTGGTTTCACCCGTGGTCTCTGCTTTTTGGAATTTCTCCCGATATAATTTTGTATCTGATAATCAAACATGATACAGCAATATCGTCATAATCATTTTCTGACTAAAAATATATAGTTTTAATAATTGATTTATATATTTTTTAAAATAGCCTATCGTCTTCCCCGTATTCTTTTACCTATGTATGGAAATTTTGGTTTGAATTAGTGAACTACTGCGAATTTGTATACCGGACATACAAATAAACAGACAGACAAACATACAAACATTCATTTTTATATATATAGAGATATATATGCTATATTAAAATATTATTTTATTTAAAATTATATTTCATAGATTCAAATACAGTATAACCTCGTTAATTCGACACATCCCAATTCGAGACTCGGCGATAATTCGACCATGTTCCGATGTCCCGACCTCCGGCCTATCAAATAACAAACCGTAATTCGACAGTATCGATAATACGACAGTTCCGATAGTTCGACCATTTTAAAATTCGAATTTCGACAGTTGAATGTTATTTTACATGCAACTTTACCGCTAAACGGTATTACGGCGGGCGCCGATCGGATCGCGCCTGCGCACTTTTGGTTTCTGGTTAGTTTAAGTTTCACTTTGCAGTGCTGTTGCGCAATTTCGCGGATGTTATTGTTGTTTTTTTTACGCGGGAATTTCGGCCTCATGCGCTAACTAATAATAATTTTTATTTTTAACATTGAAATATTTTAGCTATTTTTAAATTTATAAATAATTTCTTTTTAAATAAATAAATCTTTATAAAATGTAGCCACAATGATTATGATAACATTTTATTTCAATATTCCATTTCTGTGTTATTATAAAAGATTTAAACACAAAATCAATAATACCTGCAGCAGCATTGGATGACTTTAATTTCCTTAAAATTTATTTATTAAAAAAACATTTTAGAAGAAGAAAGACATGCATGTTTTTTCAAAATGACCGTCTGGAATACATCCTGAATAGGATTTCAGTGCAAAAACAGACATCTATAAAGGAATTTTTTAAAAGATCTTCATGATAATTTTTAAATAATATTTTAAAATTTTCTTTTTATTTACCATATTTATTTCCTTTCAACTGCTATATTTTTCAATTAGAATAAAATATTATTTAATATACAGTCGAACTTGGATAATTCGAACCCCAAGGGACCATAAAAAAATTTGAATTATCCAAAAATTTGAATTAAAGATGTTTTGAATAAAAAGGCTTAAAACAATAAAAATCTCACAATTTCGATCAATTCCTTTATTAAGAATAACATTAGTTGCTGTAAATTTACATTTTTACCGTATATTTAGATTATGTGCAATAATTGTATGTATATACTATATACATATTAAAAAATTTCAAAACTGATGTATTAATGTACAAAAAAAAAAAAAAGGCAGATTGCTGGTTAAAAAAATGTACAGATTATTCTGCTTCGTTGGAACTCTGAAATTTAATTTTTGCCAAAGAAGTCAGAAATCTTAGCCTGTTTTCTAGAATTAAGTCTTTCAGTAAGGACAAAGGATTCTAACATATTCAACGAGTGTAAAATAGAGGGACTTACGTCATTTTTACTTTCAAAAAAGCGTCTAAGTTGCATGATATAGTTCGTTGCTTCGGCCGCACTTGGAACGTTCATTTCCCCGGCAATTGATGACTCGCCTTCATCACCCGATGCCTCGTCGCCGTCTTGTTTTTCAATGTTGTGGTTGAGCACTTCAGCGATGATATCTGCGTCGGTTATCTCACCACATACTGCAACATCGTCATCCACGTTTAAGAAATCGTCATACGAGATGGTAGGATTAGAAATGACGTCCTCCCAGCCGTCAACTTAAGGCATCGTTTCCGCTATAATATCATCTGCATTTTCTTCATCCTCCTCCTTTTTTACGAAACCAGCTTTTTTAAAACCAGCTTTTTTGAACGAAATTTTGTTGCGTTCTTTGAAGCCATCTAGCCACCCAGAACTCGCCTTAAAATCGGTTTTCCCCATTTCAGTAGCAAATTGTTCAGCTTTGCTTCTTATAAGGTGACCACTCATGGGAATCTTCTTATCTCTTGCTTGCTTGAACCATTTTAAAACACATTTGTCCAAATCAGGATTTCCCGGCTCCCTTAACCTTTTTCGGCCTTTAACACACTCACTTTCACTCCTGAGAATTTTTTCTTTATTTTTTAAGTACGTCGACAACGTGTTTCGAGGAATCCCAAAGTCCTTAGCAATATCGGATTTTTTTTTCATCCCCATCTCTACTTCTTTAATCGCCGCTATTTTTTCAGCCAACGTCAAAGTTTTGTATGTTCGAAGCGCCGACATATTCGCTCCTTTTAGCTTTCTTGATAAATAAGGAGTCTCAAAAATCCAATAAAAATAAATTTATTATATATAGTACTTCTCTTGCGGCAAGATATTGCCACGTGGAAAATTAGGAAAGACAAACTTCGGCGTGACACAGCAATTTATTTAAGGCAAGGACAAACTATAATTGATAAAATAAAAGATAAGCAATGAGGGAAGTTTACAGAGTAGCAAAATATAAACATAAAAATTGATAACTCTGTTAAGAAAATAATTAATAATAATAAAATAACAAATTTGTTGTTACAATATTACAACGTCATTTCGCAAAATTTCACGCCTTGAACCGGCATCAGGTCCTTATTTTAACTCATAAAAGTTCGAATTATCCAAGACATAATTCGAATTAACCATGATTTTTTAACATTATTTATATAGGAAATTCTAGGGACCAAGATAAATATTCGAATTAAAGAGGTTTTCGAATTAAAGAAGTTCGAATTATCCAAGTTCTACTGTATTATATTTAATATTTTAATGTCTGTAGAGTTAATATTTGATTATATTACTGAAAAGAAACACATTGCCAGTAAATTTATTTGTTACAATTATTTTTGTTTCTAAAATATGTATTAATGCCATTTTGTCCCTGATACTAAAAGTTAATCATGAAAATAAAATAAAAACACACAATGGTTTCAATTAATATCATTAATTTATATTACAAGGCTATTTTAAAAAAATATTATTTTAGCGAGTTAGATGATTACCTAATCATCTCACCTTAATTCAACACTTCCTTTAATTCAACCGAAAGCTCTGATCCCTTGGGGTGTTGAATTAAAGAGGTTCGACTGTATTTCTATTTTTTAGCTCAAAAAAAAGCATGCTTTTTCATTGCCGTATCCAGCGGTTGGTCTATTTTTGAAGCTTTTTAATGATAACTGGTTTTGTACATTAATTTTTTTGTAATAATATTATGATTTTAGTTTTTTTAAATCTTTTTAACATATCTGAAGGTTATTTTGAATAAAAAATTAAAAAATTTTGATTTTTACCTCAAAAAGACAGGAAATTTTTATGCTTTGTTTAGAAATTGCTGGTTTTGAAGATTTTGTTATTAATCTCAATCTAAATTTTTTTTTCAGAATATGCCATACAGTTTATTTATTATATTTTCTACATATATGGGTTGTATCTAAAAAATAGGTTATTTATATTTTTAAATAAGCAAGGGTTTTCTTTTACGGATTCATTTATTTGTCTTTTTGAAGTCCTTTTTCAAAATTTTTTTAAAGATATTTTAATTTATTTGATTAAATATTTTATATTTAAATTATTTATAGTTTTTATTAACATATAGGGGTTGTATTTTGTATTTTAGAAAATTATTTCTATTTTTAAGCTCAAAAAAGCATGCTTTTTCATTGCCATATCCAGCGGTTGGTCTATTTTTGAAGCTTTTTAATGATAACTGGTTTTGTACATTAATTTTTTGGTAATAATATTGTGATTTTAGTTTTTTAAAATCTTTTAAACATATCTGAAGGTTATTTTGAATAAAAAATTTAAAAATTTTGATTTTTACCTCAAAAAGACAGGAAATTTTTATGCTTTTTTTAGAAATTGCTGGTTTTGAAGCTTTTGTTATTAATCTCAATCTAATTTTTTTTTCAGAATATGCCTCGCCACAGCCGACGTTTACTTGGGTAGGAATACGGCTGCTTCCAGGAGATATAGGAATGCTAGAGCTATTGAGACACACTTCAAAGTGAGACACGTCGTGCGCTTCGCCGTCTTAGGTATTCTGAAGCCCGCGTCGCAGCAACACAAACTATGCAAGTTCCTGTTCAGCGTATTCAGCTTTGGACTCATAAGCCTTTTTCAGGTTTTCAGTATAATGCCCGTATTGATTATAAAGCTGATTCATCTGTCGATATAGGCCAAATGTCTCGGGTATGCCAAACTTAAAACTATATATTCAAATTATTCTACTTAGCTCACGAACAGCGCCCTCTATCAAAGATTAGATTAAATTAGGCTGATGCAAACAAATAGATAATGCTAATAACAAACAATTATAAAAAAAAATCTTATCTAAATATATATCACTCGGGTAGATATGCACACAGGTCAATCCCGGGGCGAAGCCCGGGTCTCCCGTCTAGTTTTTCATATAAACATGAATGCCAGCCAGGCAGCCTCTATCTTTATGATAATTTAGATTTTGTCGAACTGCTTTTCACATGTGTAGACACATGTAGTGCACTTACAGTAAAAGCAGTTTGGCAACTACTACCCACCATGATTATCATGGCCTATACCACGTGTAGTAGGTATAAGCAAAAATATATATATAGATTGTAGATAAGATTTACAGAGAAAGATCACTAACTAGACCTAATACAAATTTATGGATTGGGTAAAGAAACATTCAATTGGACATGGTATGGACACCCATACATTTTAACCATCCAAACCTACTCTTCTTACATAATCCAATGGGTTTGTTGGAAGAAAAGATCTTGGTGGTTGTAAATCAAATTGTAGCAATCAGTTCCAATGAAACTTCCTTTAAAGCCCTTTCTCTCACTTTCCAACTCAAATCTACCCATGTGGAACACCATCACAAATATTGTTCATCTTAACATCTGTGTTTACTTCTTTGGTGTGAAGCAGAGTTTACCACATATCTATGTCAACATAAAGATCAGAGAAAAAAAATTCTTCCCATTTCTGTAAAAAAAAAGTTTATAATTACATTATGAAAACAAAATATAAAATTTCAATCAAGATATAACTCTCACATTTATGTTTTATAATGGGGGGGAAAAAAAGACATTTTTTTTTTTTTTTGCGGAAATATGAAAAAAAAAAGTTAGAATAAAAGATGGTGGTCATTTTTAATAATAGAGATCAACACGATTCTACGTATATAAATATTTAACTATATATATATATATACACAAACAAAACAAGGGCTATAAGAAAATACAGTAAAACCTCCATGAGAGGACACACTCCGGCTAGAGGACACCACAAAGGACAGTTTTCATTGTCAAAATTACCATTTTTACTATGTAAAAACTCTTCGATAAGAGGACACCTGCCCATAAAGGACACTTTTGCTCTGTAACTAGGTGTTGTCTTTTACAGGGAGGTAGTTCTACTGTATTTGTTGTTGCCTTGTGTAAAGATTACATGAATTCTCAGTATTTGTACACTGAGTAAACAATATTTTAGAGAAGTAAGTTTCTATAAAAGAATAGATTTATAACTTTAGATTTATAGCGGAGTGTTTCTCAGAGGTAGTTTATTGAGAGAGCTGTGATTCTCTCTAAACCCAATTGGAGAGAGAACAACAAAAACATCAACATGTTACATTATCCTACCTGTAAATTTCATCTAGAAAAATGGGAAATAATTTTCTCCTCTATATATATATATATATGGTAGATTAAACTGGCGAAACTTTGCGGAAGAGCGATTACTCGAAGCATATTATATATTTATAATTATATTTAATTCTGCTGTCCTAAAAGCTTATGTCCATAGTTCTTCTAAAATACCCATTCCAAGAGTCTTACAACAGTCACCTATAAAAGGAAGTTCCAAAAATGCAATATAACAGCGGTATGGTAGATTAAACTGGCGAAACCGCTGGGAGGGTTCACCACTGATGAGCCAGGCCCTCCCTTTAATTTTTCCATCGCAGTAAGGACAGTAGAAATTGTTTTATTTTAAAAGAATATTACGCCACTAAAATAGTTTTATAATTTGATAACAGATGGCGCTCTAGTACATCGTAACATTATTGTTCTAATAAAAGACACAATTTGATATTTGCGGAAGAGCGATTACTCGAAGCATATTATATATTTATAATTATATTTAATTCTGCTGTCCTAAAAGCTTATGTCCATAGTTCTTCTAAAATACCCATTCCAAGAGTCTTACAACAGTCACCTATAAAAGGAAGTTCCAAAAATGCAATATAACAGCGGTATGGTAGATTAAACTGGCGAAACCGCTGGGAGGGTTCACCACTGATGAGCCAGGCCCTCCCTTTAATTTTTCCATCGCAGTAAGGACAGTAGAAATTGTTTTATTTTAAAAGAATATTACGCCACTAAAATAGTTTTATAATATATATATATATATATATATAAATATTTTATATCCATTTAATTTCATTCGTATAATTAACAAATATTTTCCACGCATATATATGACATAATAAAAATATGATTTTTATTATTCATTAATATAATTAAAATTTTATAATCATAACCATAATATTTATTAATATTGTTTTCATAATATAACTAAAATTATAATTTAAATAATCAAAGAACTAAACACAGAGTTAATTTTTAAAAATGTAAAGAAATCCTTAACAAAAGGAATACAACCAAATAGTTTTAAATTGTTTTCATGTGTGTGTACTTTATTAAATTCTTTATCCTGAACTTATAAAATGGGTAAAGGGTATAATAATTACATGTGTAAAAAGGATTTCCACCCAGGTTCAAAAGCAAATATAAAGCGGACATGGATGGCTGAGCAGCGCACAGAGAGCGAGAAGAAGAAGCAGGAGGAGTTGCGGGAACAATACGAGAAGGAACAAGAACTCTACAACAACAAAGCTCTGATCAGCAAGGAGAGTAAGGACAAGATTGCCCTCAACTTCATGTATGAGGCTCCACCTGGTGCTAAGAGAGAACACCAGAAAGAAGATGATGAACCAGAGTACAAGTTTGAGTGGCAGAGGAAATACAATGCCCCTAGAGAAGATTTTGCAAAGAACAATGCGGATATTAGAGACCAGCCCTTTGGTATCCAGGTCAGGAATGTCCATTGCATCAAGTGCAAGCAGTGGGGCCATGTGAACACAGACAGGGAGTGTCCCCTCTACAACCAGAGTATCTCCACTCTACCCTCCACTGCCACCACTTCCATGGACCCGTCGGAGCTGATCCAGCAGATGAAACAAGATGGTCTGCAACTCAAGAAGTGTGCCTTGGGACAGAGTTCTACCAGACCCAACCAGATGATGCTGCTGGAAGACAATGAAGAGGAGGACCCAGAACTCACCTTCCTCAAGTCCCTCACTACCAAACAGAAGAAGAAGCTACTGAGGAAACTGGACAAGATGGCCCAGAAGCAGCAAGGGGCCAAGAACAAGAAGAAAGACAAGAAGAAGAAAAAGAAGAAGAAGGACAACAAGAAGAAAAGGAAGAGATCCTCGTCTTCAGAAAGTGAGAGCTCCAGCAGTGGCTCGGATTCCTCAGATTCTGAGGAGGATGAGCCCAAGAGGAAGAAGCACAAGAAGCACCACCACCGGCAGAGATCCAGCAGCAGCAGCAGCAGTAGCGATGACTCCCACCAACACAAGAAGAAGAGAAAGAAGGGTGAGGACCACAAGAGCACCAAGCTCATCAAGAAACAAGAGCAGGAGCTGTTCACGAGGTTTGAACATGGATCAGCCAATGGGGTTGCTTCATCTCCAGGTGAGAGGAAGCGCAGCAGTCCGTCAGACCTGCGGCACAGGAGACGTGACGACTCGGAGCCACAGAGACACCACAAGTCCCGGCGACATGACAGCAGCTCAGACAGCAGCCCAGAAAAAGATTCACGGAAGTCCAGTAGGCATGATAGTCCAAACTCACTGAGGCATCCTAAGTCCAGGCGACATGATAGCTCGGACTCTAACAAACATAACAGCTTGGAAAAAGACTCTAAGAGACATCACGAGTCTAGGCGGCATGATAGCCCGGAACAAGACTCGCGGAGACCTAAGTCCAGAAGGCATGACAGCTCAGAATCAGATACTGGAAGACATAAGAGCTCAGGGAAGGACTCACAGAAACATGAGTCCAAGAGAAATGACAGCCCACAAACAGACGTCCGGAGACACCAAGATTCCAGGCGGCATCACAGCCCAAGCACACGTCCTCGCCACATTCCAAACAGCCGTCCCAGCGCTGAGCACAGGCCACGGGGCAAGGCCCAGGATTTCTTTGGAACCCCACCTCCCTACTGACTCCTCAGCAGATACCCCATAGCTCATTTTGTTTCTGACCCAGAACTAAAATAAGCTCAATTTGATGATAACATTAATGATAGGAAATATACTAAATTTAATGGACTTTTAACAATAAAGAAAAAAGGATTAATCAAAAGTGTTGTTCCACCATCATTAAGAGAAAAAGTATTAATAAGAGCTCATCAAGATTACGGCCATATAGGAGTATCTAAAATGTTAAATCTAATTTCCCCTATCTATTATTGGCCCTACCTAATTCAAGATATTTCTTTTTTTTTTTTACTTATCCTTTTAGTCTAAATTAGACAAGATCTTGGAGGTCGTGCTCGTAAAGAAGCTCAAGAACTCTTCTTGGTTCTCTGTACAGGGATCTTTTGTCCTTTCCAATGCAATCTAGTAAATGTTGGGGAGTGGCCTCTTCGGTTTTGCACCTAGTGCACATGGGGAAGCTTTTGGCTCCCTCTTTATAGACTAGAGGGCGCAGGTGACCAGATTTCCATCTGGCCAACTGTGTCGATTCCCTTCTGTTTAGTTGGAGGGTCTGTTTTTTGGGGTTTTCTGCCTGGTACCAAGAATGATGGAAACTATCTCTATGGTTCCTTATTAGTTGTAGTTTCAGTTTATTGGTATGGTCCCTTGCTGAAAGATAGGTCTCGGAGTTCACCGCATCAGGATGTCCAGCTGCTCCTTCCTTAGCCAATCTGTCGGCCTCCTCATTTCCAGGGACTCCCACATGTGATGGAATCCATTGTAGACTTATTTTGGTATTTTTATTCAGTTTGTTGATTTCTGCAGCAATGTTTTTGAGGAGTCTGTCTTGTGAATAGTAGAAGTTTTTAATAGCAAAGATGGCGGCTTTTGAATCTGTATAAATTATTATGTTTTTAGTCTCGTTTTTCTCTACAAGTTTTAGAGCTTGTAGTATGGCTGTTAGTTCGGATCTGAAAACTGACAAGTTCTTTGGGTTTTTGATTCTTCTTTTTATTTCCATACTATCTTTAAGGATGAGAACTCCACTGCCAGAGGAGCCATTCTCCACCAGTGAGCCATCGGTGTATATTTGTATGGTCTCTTTGTCTGCTTTTTCAATCCTCTCCATAGCGAGGCTCCTGAGTAGTCCAGGGTGGTCGGCCCTTTTGGAGCATTCTTGCTCTAGATCCAGGTTGTAGGAGATTTCTGGTCTTTCTTTATATGGTGCAAATTGGTTCTGGGCATTTCTATTTCTCGTGCTGTTTGGTAGTAGTTCCCGGTAGGCTAGGTGCATTGGGCTAAGTCTTTTGAGTCTGGTTTTTGGTTTCCATTTTCGTATAAATTCTCCGGTTCTGTGCGATTTTGGTGCATTTACTCTCTTGTATATATAATCGGCTAAGCCAATTTTTCTCCGGTGTGTAAGAGGCAACAAGTTGGCCTCAATCTCTGCAATTTTGGTTGGACAGGTGTTTCTGAGTCCACATATGATTCTTGCAGCACTGCTCTGTACCTGATCGATTTTATTCAGGTTGGTCTTGCTCGCTGTCTGCCACACTGGTTGGGCATATTCTAAGATTGGTCTGATAAGGGCCAGATATGTTTGGCGCAGAGTATCCCTATCTGCGCCCCATTCATATCCAGATATTCTTTTCAGAATGTTAAGTCTCTTTTTTGCTCTTAACACTGTCTGGTTGATATGAGGTCCATAGGTCAGTGAGGGGTCTAAAGTGACTCCTAGGTATTTGGGTGTCCGAGAAAATTTTATTTGATTGTTGTCATATTTGATATTTGGGGTCCATTTTTTAAGGTGGTTGTTTATTGTAAATACTCCTACTTCGGATTTATTAGGGTTTATAATTAATTTCATTTTTTCCGCAAAGTGTTGGAGTTCTTTCAGCGCCTTGTTTACATTTTTGTTTGCTTCCTTGAGATCTCTCTTTGAGGACCAGATGATTATGTCGTCGGCATAGAGAGCAAAGTCGCAGTATTTTGTGATACTAGAGTCCATGTCATTCAGATAGATTGAGAATAGTAGGGGGCTTAGGCCATTGTCGGTCCCAAGCCCGAATGTAAAAGGAGGAGGGGGAGCAGTAACAAGCTCGTTAAAAAACCTGGGTTCAGTTGGCCCGACTGATAGCACCCTGTAAGGGCTCCTATCCCAGGGTTACAGGATATTCAGCAGCGTCTGTTCTCCATGTTAGGAGCGGCTGCACAGGGCGTCTGTTCCTCATGTTAGAGGCGGCCATTTAATACCAGGTCAAAGTCCAAGTTACACCTCTCTGTAGGTGACCTCGGGGAAATGTTGGATAAAACCAGCGCTTTAACGTAACTGGCATATAACCTATATGGAGTCGTGCACAAGATATTTCTAATTATGTAAAACACTGTGAGGTGTGTCAACTTAATAAAATATCTCACCAGAAGAAATTTGGTCTGTTGGAAAGTCTCCCCCCAGCTAAGGATCCTTTTGATCTCGTGTCTATAGACACAGTAGGTGGACTAAATTACTATAATTCTACAAAGAAATTCCTTCACATCATCGTAGATCATGCTACTAGATACATTTGGGCTTTCCCCTCAAAAAGTCAAACTACTGATTCATATATAAATTGCCTAAACAAAATTTTTCAAATACAAAAACCAAAACAATTTTTAAGTGACAGGGCACCATCATTTACTTCACCAAGATTTAGAAAATATTTGATTAACAATAACATTAAACAATTATTGACTTCATCATCAAGACCTCAGTGTAATGGGTTAAATGAACGACTTAACCAAACCATAATAACCAGGTTAAGATGTAAATTCAATAACTTGAAAGGAAAATCAATACCATGGACGAAATTGTTAGATTCAGTACTAAACGAATATAATAATACTCCCCATTCCATAACAGGCTATACTCCTACTTACTTTTTGTATAGTAAGCTCCCTTATGATCCCCCCTTAAAAGAATCAGAATTTTACCCCCCTATAGACACTGCCAGAACAAATGCCTATAATAATACATTAAAATTTCATCAGATAAATAAAATTAGATATGATCAACATTATCAACCTTCCACCTTTAAAGTAGGCGATAAAGTTTGGTTGCAAACCTTTTACCATCCAGATAACCGAAAATTAATGCCTCCAATGTCTGGGCCATTTACAATCTTAAAACAGATATCCCCAGTCAATTATGAAATTGATAAACCCCAATCTAATTTAGGAAAAACTACCATGGTAATTCATTCATCCAAATTGGGGCCATACTACCCAAAAGAAGGATTTGAATTAAAACTGACAAAAAGTAAAATACCCACTTTAGAGAAAAAACCAAACCAACAAGTGGCACCTAAGGTAGTGAAAAGTAGAATCCCTCTTCTTACTAAATAATGGTAGGGAAATCTTAACATAAATAAGACAATACCAAAAATAACTACGCCTAAAAATTAAGCCTTGAGAATATAATTTTTGTGCACAAATAAGATATACTATTTCAATATAAAACTGAGCTTTTAAAAAACACTCAAGGACTATGGAAGACTATATATTTTTTTAGTTATAAATTATATATTAGATATAACTTGACACTTTTCTTTTCAATCGTTGTAAATATTTTACATTTTGATTTTATTTGTTGAGAAATTCACTCATCTGATTCTATATATTTTTCCCTCACAAATTTTATATGGAACATTTCATATTCGAACATTCTTTTTTTTTAATGTAAATAATAAAACTTCATGTGTAAATATTTTTATTATGTGGAAGTAAATAACCCATTATTTTATGTTTTTATTCTGATCAAATCAAATAAATGTGAAACAAGATGTTGGATACCAATTTGTCATTATGAGAAATAAATTTCTGATTTTCAAAAATATATTTTTTTTGGCATGTGGCAAAGTACCTTTTGAATTTTGAGAGCCCTGAGAAGGCCTACTCAATTCATGAGGTAAATCCCCTTATGAATTATAGGAAGGAGACACCTATAAATTCAAATAAGATTGGATAATTTTCAGCTACTGTCAAGAAAAAAGGTACCAATAGGAATATGTAGAAGAAATAAAAAGCATCATTGATATATATAAATTAAAAGGATTTAAAAGCGTGAATGTTTCTTTTATACATAAAACGAACTTCTACTGTCCTTACTGCGATGAAAAAATATATTGGGAGGGCTTGGCTCATCAGTGGTGAACCCTCCCAGCGGTTTCGCCAATTTAAACCACCAGACCGCTTCTCAGAGCTCTAATACTGTATTGGATCATTCTGCTTTTATATGCTACACTGAAGGATGGAATCTTAGAAATGGTTTTCAAGTAAACTATGGACATAAGCTTATAGGACAGTAAAATTACATTCAAATATTTGCTTCGAGCAATGCTCTTCAGCAAACTATAAAGACAAGGCCATTAGGAATAAATTAACACAAAGCAATAACGCGCCATCTATACATATAAATTAAAAGGATTTAAAAGCGCGAATGTTTCTTTTATACATAAAACGAACTTCTACTGTCCTTACTGCGATGAACCCTGGGCTCAACACCATTGAACCCATCTCTGCCACCCCCTTAACTCCGCGGATCACCTCCCTGCTCCCCCGGTCCTCCTCTACATCCCGGCTCTCCTGGCCTCACCTGGCGATGATCCCTGGCCACCCATCCCCAGGCCCTTCCAACTATGCTTTGTGTATATTCCGCTTTATGCGTCCATCGGGGCTCAAAAATCATTCATTTTGGTTAGCAGCCCCGTAAAATAAAGATATTTTCTCTATCACAATGGCCTTCAAATCTTTTGTACATTATGTAAATAATCTTTTGTTATTCCTTTTTCTACTTGCCTTAAGCCAGGCAGAACTTTTACCAAATTATGTTTTTATATATTCCTTTAACTCAATTAAATTACTGATCAAAATTATCATACTTTCAAGATTAAACCAAGATTGCATCACCATAGTATAATTTCAACATGATCTAAATTCAAGCAGAAAATCATTTTTTTATATAACATATATATATGTTATATAAAGGTATTATTTAAAATGTTATATTAAAATTTTTTATTTAAAATTATGTTATATTAAAGTATTATTTTATTTAGGGCTGTATTTATCAATTCAAATACTCTGCTTAAATCGACCACCAGAGGTCATGCTTCCCCTATAAAATCTTGTTGTTGTTCATCCCCGCTGGCCGGCTAAAACCTTTGTACATTATGTAAATAATCTTTTGTTTTCCTTATTCTACTCGCCGTAAGCCAGGCAGTGCTTTTACCAAATTATGTTTATTATATAATCCTAAAGCTCAATTAAAGCAATTTATAATTTTTACTATTTTTAATTTTTTATTTTCAAAATTCTTGCCACGACTGCATCACCAATACCATTTAGCACTGAAAAGAACCAACAAATAACTCCATAGCATAATCATCAAGATGATCCAAAACAACAGAAATCTTATTAATTTTATTTTAAATATAATATATATATATTAAAGTGAACATGCCCATAAACATATTTTTTCATAACTAATGATCTTCTTTCTTATCTCCACTCAATCATATTAAGGTATCAAGCTTGTAAAGCTTGAGACTTTTGATGGTGTTTGCTGGGGAAGAGTAGAGCTCATCAATAGATGAGTCAATACAGTCAATAATTGATAATAACATGACATAACTAATGATAAAAACAATATAAAATAGGTACAGTGGAACCTCCATGAGAGGACACTACCTCTAGTGGCCACCTCTCCCTAAAGGACAGTTTTCAAAATGCCAAAATTACCACTTTTTAGATATTTAGTAACTCTGCTAAGAAGACACCTCTCTCTAAAGATCAATTTTCAATGTCAAAATTACAATTTTTTTAAATCTATTTAGAAACTCTCTAGTTAGAGAACACAAAAGTACACTTTGGTTCGGCAACTAGGTGTTATCCTTTACAGGGAAGTTCTACTGTATTTATAACTTCTAACAATTTTTAATAAGTCCTGAAAGAGAAGATAAGGTACAATTTGAATTATAAACACAAGGTAATAAGACCAAATAAATAATGTGTAACATTTCTGTAACAACAGTTATGTTTACCAAAACATTACACATTATTTATTTATTTGGTCTTATTACCTTGTGTGTTTTCAATCATATAATTCAAATTGTAATAAATCAACCAAGTGTGTTGCTGTTATAATGAAATTTGAGTTTTTTTAGAGAATATCTTGAAGGAATTAGAAAAAAAAAAAAGAAGACAGTTTCTCTCTAAATATTCTAGGGTGGGTGTGTCAAATTTTATCATTTTTTTGAAAGAAAATATCATTGTTAAAAAACAAAAATAAAAAAAGGGGGAGAGAAAGAGAGAAAAGTTCAACAAAATGGGTAAATATAGGGAGGTGGGAGGATTTAAGAAGATTAAAGAAATTAGATGATACGGAACATGAGAAAGAACTTATCCTTCGTAATGAATTTGTGATCGGGATCGGAAAGTTCCCTGACAGGTATCAAATTAGTATTAGTATACCACTTTGTACTGAAGGTGGAGTTTGGTTTCTGGAAGTATTCCGCATTGGGGTCGTCGCAGTTAACCACACACAGACTTTTGGAAGATCTTTGATCTTTAAAGTCTTTTACAGAAACTGTAAACTGCAAACACACACACACTCATCAATGCTAGGTGTGCTGGATCCTGTTATTCATAAATTTATAAATTCAATGATAAGACACAATTTGGGATTATAGATTATAAACACAAGGTAATAAGACCACAAATCCAAATAAATAAATAATGTGTGACGTTTCGGTAACAGCGTTGTTACCATCATCAGACAAAAGTGCTGACTTCTTCTCCTTATCTGATATATTGTTTACACACTGGATAACAGTAACTATTTAAAACATGCTGTGGTAAAATTTCTCATTCAGTACTTTTGTCTGAAGATGGTATCAACGCTGCTAGCGAAACGTCACATACTATTTATATATTTTAATTTGGTCTTATTATCTTGTGTTTCTAAATTCAATCTTTATTCAGCATTGATTCTATAGTCAAATACCCCTTTTTTTATAATTAATCAAGAAAAAGCTAACCATGTACGCATTTCAGGCTGTTGGCCCTCATCAGCATGGTGCAAGCTGTACCTCAACGACCTAAAAAGCTGGTCTTTGAGGCATCCTGAAAAATCAAAGAATGGGTGTTTGGTTGAAGGGTATAAGAACACCGAACTATATGAAAAAAAAAAAAAAGAGCAAAAAAAAAAAAAAAAATGAAATGAAGCCTTAAATGCATATGAGGTTAGCTTTTCTTGAATAATCCAGAAAGGGTATTTGGCCAATTCTGGAATAACTTAAAGACCAACTTGATATTTATTCTGACAGATGGCGCAAGCCATCAGCAACTTTTACTTGCTCAATCAGGAGATGTCTTTTGTTGTTGTTGTTTCTTATCCCCTTGTGTAAAGATTACACGAATTCCATGAGTTCATGCTCCTCGAGCTGTTTTATGATAAACAGTGGCCTCTCCCAAAGGTCCTTTTTAATGCATCTAATGCAAGCCAAAATGTGTTCTGGAGATGCAGGTTCCAAGCTACATTTTGGGCAAGTGGGGTAGATTTTGTTATTATTTTCTATCTTCAATGGCTTGAGATGGCCTGTTCTAAATCTTGTTAGTGTTGTTTGATGCTGTCTATTTCTGATGTTCAGAGCTCCTCCTGGGTTCACTCCACTGTACCAACTGTGCTTAGGTGGGATCCTCCAGTTCTTGTTTATTTTTGTTTTGGCTACTGTTTCTATTTCTTTAAAAGTACTTTCGTTAAAAGATGTCTTATTTCATTAACCTGATCTCAGTAAAATTTCATTTTTTTTTAAACATTATAGATAAGGCACAATTTGGATTATAGATTATAAACACAAGGTAATAAGACCAAATCCAAATAAATAAATAGTGTGTGACGTTTCGGTAACAGCGTTGTTACCATCTTCAGACAAAAGTACTGAATGAGAGAATTTGTTGTTGTTGTTGTTTCTTATCCCCTTGTGTAAAGATTACACGAATTCCATGAGTTCATGCTCCTCGAGCTGTTTTATGATGAGTAGCGGCCTCTCCCAAAGGTCCTGTTTAGTGCATCTAATGCAAGCCAAAATGTGTTCTGGAGCTGCAGGTGCCAAGCTACATTTTGGGCAAGTGGGGTAGATTTTGTTACTATTTTCTATCTTCAATGGTGTTAAAAGTCGTGACATGGTATGTAAATATCTTTTTGAATGTATGACTGGAAATGTAGATTTTCTATTTAATGTATGGATTATTATTATTATGTAAATTTCCTTGAATGTATATAACTAAGCCGTGTTGTTTGAATAAAGAGTTTCTTAGTAGAGCGAGAGCTTTGCGTAGGTAGCCGCTGGTTTTTGTCTTCGTTATTTTCCTTCTCGCTCGATCACCCAAGGCAGTCCAATCAATATCAAGACTTTGGGTAAAGGTCTTACTTGTTAAGAGGAGGTTTCTTCAATCTGACCTATCGTACCTTAACATTTAGTGGCGTCCCCGAGTGGGCTGCGTGGGCTGGTCAAGTAGAGAAGACGGAAAGACCTGTAGGCGCTGTCTCCCGAGGAACAGAAGGCGGGAAGACCTGTAGGCGCTGTCTCCCGAGGAACAGAGAACTCGTGCTCAGGAAAAAGAGCTCAGTGAAGTATTAGCCTGCCGAGGTGCAGAGGAAGTATTAGCCTGCCGAGGTGCAGAGGAAGTATTAGCCTGCCGAGGTGCAGAGGAAGTATTAGCCTGCCAAGGTGCAGAGGAAGTATTAGCCTGCCGAGGTGCAGAGGAAGTATTAGCCTGCCAAGTGCAGAGGAAGTATTAGCCTGCCGAGGTGCAGAGGAAGTATTAGCCTGCCGAGGTGCAGAGGAAGTATTAGCCTGCCGAGGTGCAGAGGAAGTATTAGCCTGCCGAGGTGCAGAGGAAGTATTAGCCTGCCTAGTGCAGAGGAAGTATTAGCCTGCCAAGTGCAGAGGAAGTATTAGCCTGCCAAGTGCAGAGGAAGTATTAGCCTGCCAAGTGCAGAGGAAGTATTAGCCTGCCAAGTGCAGAGGAAGTATTAGCCTGCCAAGTGCAGAGGAAGTATTAGCCTGCCAAGTGCAGAGGAAGTATTAGCCTGCCAAGTGCAGAGGAAGTATTAGCCTGCCGAGGTGCAGAGGAAGTATTAGCCTGCCAAGTGCAGAGGAAGTATTAGCCTGCCGAGGTGCAGAGGAAGTATTAGCCTGCCAAGTGCAGAGGAAGTATTAGCCTGCCAAGTGCAGAGGAAGTATTAGCCTGCCAAGTGCAGAGGAAGTATTAGCCTGCCGAGGTGCAGAGGAAGTATTAGCCTGCCGAGGTGCAGAGGAAGTATTAGCCTGCCGAGGTGCAGAGGAAGTATTAGCCTGCCGAGGTGCAGAGGAAGTATTAGCCTGCCAAGTGCAGAGGAAGTATTAGCCTGCCAAGGTGCAGAGGAAGTATTAGCCTGCCAAGTGCAGAGGAAGTATTAGAGCCTGCCAAGTGCAGAGGAAGTATTAGCCTGCCGAGGTGCAGAGGAAGTATTAGCCTGCCGAGGTGCAGAGGAAGTATTAGCCTGCCAAGTGCAGAGGAAGTATTAGCCTGCCAAGGTGCAGAGGAAGTATTAGCCTGCCGAGGTGCAGAGGAAGTATTAGCCTGCCGAGGTGCAGAGGAAGTATTAGCCTGCCGAGGTGCAGAGGAAGTATTAGCCTGCCGAGGTGCAGAGGAAGTATTAGCCTGCCAAGTGCAGAGGAAGTATTAGCCTGCCAAGTGCAGAGGAAGTATTAGCCTGCCGAGGTGCAGAGGAAGTATTAGCCTGCCAAGTGCAGAGGAAGTATTAGCCTGCCGAGGTGCAGAGGAAGTATTAGCCTGCCGAGGTGCAGAGGAAGTATTAGCCTGCCGAGGTGCAGAGGAAGTATTAGCCTGCCGAGTAGCAGAGGAAGTATTAGCCTGCCAAGTGCAGAGGAAGTATTAGCCTGCCGAGGTGCAGAGGAAGTATTAGCCTGCCGAGGTGCAGAGGAAGTATTAGCCTGCCGAGGTGCAGAGGAAGTATTAGCCTGCCAAGTGCAGAGGAAGTATTAGCCTGCCGAGGTGCAGAGGAAGTATTAGCCTGCCGAGTAGCAGAGGAAGTATTAGCCTGCCGAGGTGCAGAGGAAGTATTAGCCTGCCGAGGTGCAGAGGAAGTATTAGCCTGCCAAGGTGCAGAGGAAGTATTAGCCTGCCGAGGTGCAGAGGAAGTATTAGCCTGCCAAGTGCAGAGGAAGTATTAGCCTGCCGAGGTGCAGAGGAAGTATTAGCCTGCCGAGGTGCAGAGGAAGTATTAGCCTGCCGAGGTGCAGAGGAAGTATTAGCCTGCCGAGGTGCAGAGGAAGTATTAGCCTGCCTAGTGCAGAGGAAGTATTAGCCTGCCAAGTGCAGAGGAAGTATTAGCCTGCCAAGTGCAGAGGAAGTATTAGCCTGCCAAGTGCAGAGGAAGTATTAGCCTGCCAAGTGCAGAGGAAGTATTAGCCTGCCAAGTGCAGAGGAAGTATTAGCCTGCCAAGTGCAGAGGAAGTATTAGCCTGCCAAGTGCAGAGGAAGTATTAGCCTGCCGAGGTGCAGAGGAAGTATTAGCCTGCCAAGTGCAGAGGAAGTATTAGCCTGCCGAGGTGCAGAGGAAGTATTAGCCTGCCAAGTGCAGAGGAAGTATTAGCCTGCCAAGTGCAGAGGAAGTATTAGCCTGCCAAGTGCAGAGGAAGTATTAGCCTGCCGAGGTGCAGAGGAAGTATTAGCCTGCCGAGGTGCAGAGGAAGTATTAGCCTGCCGAGGTGCAGAGGAAGTATTAGCCTGCCGAGGTGCAGAGGAAGTATTAGCCTGCCAAGTGCAGAGGAAGTATTAGCCTGCCAAGGTGCAGAGGAAGTATTAGCCTGCCAAGTGCAGAGGAAGTATTAGAGCCTGCCAAGTGCAGAGGAAGTATTAGCCTGCCGAGGTGCAGAGGAAGTATTAGCCTGCCGAGGTGCAGAGGAAGTATTAGCCTGCCAAGTGCAGAGGAAGTATTAGCCTGCCAAGGTGCAGAGGAAGTATTAGCCTGCCGAGGTGCAGAGGAAGTATTAGCCTGCCGAGGTGCAGAGGAAGTATTAGCCTGCCGAGGTGCAGAGGAAGTATTAGCCTGCCGAGGTGCAGAGGAAGTATTAGCCTGCCAAGTGCAGAGGAAGTATTAGCCTGCCAAGTGCAGAGGAAGTATTAGCCTGCCGAGGTGCAGAGGAAGTATTAGCCTGCCAAGTGCAGAGGAAGTATTAGCCTGCCGAGGTGCAGAGGAAGTATTAGCCTGCCGAGGTGCAGAGGAAGTATTAGCCTGCCGAGGTGCAGAGGAAGTATTAGCCTGCCGAGTAGCAGAGGAAGTATTAGCCTGCCAAGTGCAGAGGAAGTATTAGCCTGCCGAGGTGCAGAGGAAGTATTAGCCTGCCGAGGTGCAGAGGAAGTATTAGCCTGCCGAGGTGCAGAGGAAGTATTAGCCTGCCAAGTGCAGAGGAAGTATTAGCCTGCCGAGGTGCAGAGGAAGTATTAGCCTGCCGAGTAGCAGAGGAAGTATTAGCCTGCCGAGGTGCAGAGGAAGTATTAGCCTGCCAAGGTGCAGAGGAAGTATTAGCCTGCCGAGGTGCAGAGGAAGTATTAGCCTGCCGAGGTGCAGAGGAAGTATTAGCCTGCCGAGTAGCAGAGGAAGTATTAGCCTGCCGAGGTGCAGAGGAAGTATTAGCCTGCCAAGTGCAGAGGAAGTATTAGCCTGCCGAGGTGCAGAGGAAGTATTAGCCTGCCAAGGTGCAGAGGAAGTATTAGCCTGCCGAGGTGCAGAGGAAGTATTAGCCTGCCAAGTGCAGAGGAAGTATTAGCCTGCCAAGTGCAGAGGAAGTATTAGCCTGCCAAGGTGCAGAGGAAGTATTAGCCTGCCGAGGTGCAGAGGAAGTATTAGCCTGCCGAGGTGCAGAGGAAGTATTAGCCTGCCGAGGTGCAGAGGAAGTATTAGCCTGCCGAGGTGCAGAGGAAGTATTAGCCTGCCGAGTGCAGAGGAAGTATTAGCCTGCCAAGTGCAGAGGAAGTATTAGCCTGCCGAGGTGCAGAGGAAGTATTAGCCTGCCAAGTGCAGAGGAAGTATTAGCCTGCCGAGGTGCAGAGGAAGTATTAGCCTGCCGAGGTGCAGAGGAAGTATTAGCCTGCCGAGGTGCAGAGGAAGTATTAGCCTGCCGAGTAGCAGAGGAAGTATTAGCCTGCCAAGTGCAGAGGAAGTATTAGCCTGCCGAGGTGCAGAGGAAGTATTAGCCTGCCGAGGTGCAGAGGAAGTATTAGCCTGCCGAGGTGCAGAGGAAGTATTAGCCTGCCAAGTGCAGAGGAAGTATTAGCCTGCCGAGGTGCAGAGGAAGTATTAGCCTGCCGAGTAGCAGAGGAAGTATTAGCCTGCCGAGGTGCAGAGGAAGTATTAGCCTGCCAAGGTGCAGAGGAAGTATTAGCCTGCCGAGGTGCAGAGGAAGTATTAGCCTGCCGAGGTGCAGAGGAAGTATTAGCCTGCCGAGTAGCAGAGGAAGTATTAGCCTGCCGAGGTGCAGAGGAAGTATTAGCCTGCCAAGTGCAGAGGAAGTATTAGCCTGCAGAGGTGCAGAGGAAGTATTAGCCTGCCGAGTAGCAGAGGAAGTATTAGCCTGCCGAGGTGCAGAGGAAGTATTAGCCTGCCAAGGTGCAGAGGAAGTATTAGCCTGCCGAGGTGCAGAGGAAGTATTAGCCTGCCGAGTAGCAGAGGAAGTATTAGCCTGCCGAGGTGCAGAGGAAGTATTAGCCTGCCAAGTGCAGAGGAAGTATTAGCCTGCCGAGGTGCAGAGGAAGTATTAGCCTGCCGAGTAGCAGAGGAAGTATTAGCCTGCCGAGGTGCAGAGGAAGTATTAGCCTGCCAAGGTGCAGAGGAAGTATTAGCCTGCCGAGGTGCAGAGGAAGTATTAGCCTGCCGAGGTGCAGAGGAAGTATTAGCCTGCCAAGTGCAGAGGAAGTATTAGCCTGCCGAGGTGCAGAGGAAGTATTAGCCTGCCAAGGTGCAGAGGAAGTATTAGCCTGCCGAGGTGCAGAGGAAGTATTAGCCTGCCAAGTGCAGAGGAAGTATTAGCCTGCCGAGGTGCAGAGGAAGTATTAGCCTGCCGAGGTGCAGAGGAAGTATTAGCCTGCCAAGTGCAGAGGAAGTATTAGCCTGCAGAGGTGCAGAGGAAGTATTAGCCTGCCAAGGTGCAGAGGAAGTATTAGCCTGCCGAGGTGCAGAGGAAGTATTAGCCTGCCAAGGTGCAGAGGAAGTATTAGCCTGCCGAGTAGCAGAGGAAGTAGTGGAGCCTGCCGAGTAGCAGAGGAAGTAGGAGAGCCTGCCGAGTAGCAGAGGGAGAGTGAGAATCTGCGGAGCTCAAAGGAACAGAAGCTCAAACTCAGGAAGCAGAAGCTCAAGAAGCTCAAGGGAACAGAAGCTCAAAAAGCTCAAGAAGCAGAAGCTAAAGAAGCTCGAGGTAAAAGAAGCTAAAGAAGCTCAAGGTACAAGAAGCTAAAGAAGCTCAAGGTACAAGAAGCTAAAGAAGCTCAAGGTACAAGAAGCTAAAGAAGCTCAAGGTACAAGAAGCTAAAGAAGCTCAAGGTACAAGAAGCTAAAGAAGCTCAAGGTACAAGAAGCTAAAGAAGCTCAAGGTACAAGAAGCTAAAGAAGTTCAAGGTACAAGAAGCTAAAGAAGCTCAAGGTAAAAGAAGCTAAAGAAGCTCAAGGTACAAGAAGCTAAAGAAGCTCAAGGTACAAGAAGCTAAAGAAGCTCAAGGTACAAGAAGCTAAAGAAGCTCAGGGTAAAAGAGGCTCAGGTATAAAGGAGCTCAAGGGCAAAGAAGTTGAAGAAGCTACAGGGTGAAAGGCTACCTACACGGTAAAAAGGATACCTACAAGGCGAAAGGATAACTACAAGGTGAGATGGAGGATGTTAGCAGAAGGCGTAGAGAGGCGATAAGAGGCGTTTTTACTGAGGTGGTAAATGATATGAATACAGAGTTAAGGGATCCTCTTATTGACAAAAGTGGCATATATGCCAAATTTGATAGATTGGAAGCTCTCTATTTGGAGCTGGTGGTATTGAATGAACGATGCCAGGCAATTTTATTAGCCAAAGCTGAGGCGACTGACAATGAAATTGATAAAGAATTTGAGGATTGTGAAGTCTACATCACGGAAAGATATTATTTAAAGGCCAGAATTCGCGTAATGCGTGAGCAGGATAGGGATGCTCAGGCCAAGACTTCTCAAATTCCACCAGGGGCGTCTAGTGCCTCTCCGAATTCAGATACCGATAATCAGAAAGTTATCAAACTTCAGAATACTTCTACGTCTCTATCGAAAAGCCCGGAAGAGTCCATGAAAAATGAAATTGAAGGCGTGGAAAAAGAGGATTCTGTAAAAACTGCTAGAGCTACGGATGTGAAGCCTACTCTAGCTAAAGCTAGAATGCTAAAGGAAGCTTGTTCGGCTCCCTCTATAATAGATATTGAATATGAGGGCAAAAAAGGTGCTGTGAATGCTATTAAAGAAAAGAAGGAATTGAACGCAGCAGTTGAAGGCGGTGAAGGGAAGGAAACAGAAGCGGCAGTTAAATGCAATAAAGTGAAGGATTCTGAAGCGAAGCCTAAGGGCGAAGGCGTAAAGGAATCTGAAGCGAATCCTAAGGACGAAGGAATAAAGGATTCTGAAGATGAGCCTAAGGGCGACGGAGTAAAGGATTCTGAAGATGAGCCTAAGGGTGACGGAGTAAAGGATTCTGAAGATGAGCCTAAGGGCGACGGAGTAAAAGACTCTGAAGATGAACCTAAGGGCGACGGAGTAAAGGATCCTGAAGATGAGCCTAAGGGCGACGGAGAAAATGATTCTGAAGCGAAGCCTAAGGGCGACGGAGATAAAGGAGATCAAGTAAAAGAATCTGAAGGTCAAAAAGCAGGAGATGAAGGCGACGGAGTAAAGGATTCTGAAGATGAGCCTAAGGGCGACGGAGAAAAAGACTCTGAAGATGAACCTAAGGGCGACGGAGAAAAAGACTCTGAAGATGAACCTAAGGGCGACGGAGTAAATGATTCTGAAGCAAGACCAACTGGAGATACGGAATCTAAAATAAAGAATAAGGGAGATCTACAAAAACTTAAGGGCAACCCAGGGGATTGGCTCTCAAGGTGGGGGCAAATTGGTAAAAATAATGCCAATGAAAAATATGAAGAGGCAAATTTAAAGGATAAGGAAGATTCTGAAGCGAAGCCTAAGGGCGACGGAGTAAAGGATTCTGGGGCTGCAATTAAAGGTTATGAACCAGTGAGCAATTCTAGAGCAGTAGCTGAGGGTACTGATTTAAAGGTGGAAGAAAAGATAGATGCAGAACAGGGTACTGATTCAAAGGTGGAAGAAGAAAAGCTAGATGCAGAACAGGGTACTGATTCAAAGGTGGAGGAAGAAAACCTAGATGCAGAACAAGGTACTGAATCAAAGATGGAAGAAGAGATTATTGATGCAAAGGATTGGTTGAAGGAAGGGTTCATCGAAGGAGTTGATGAAAATCCACCTGAAGTAAAAGGACACTATTTGTCCGGTCACCTTTTGTTTAGGAGTGAATCCAGGGCTACGCCTATGCGGCCAGTATTTGGCGACGCTTCCTGTCGAGGACACGGCGCACTCGCCTTAAGACGGTATTTGAAGAGGAGACCCATTCTACTGAGGAGAATCCCGGAAATAGGGATAAAACTTCTGAAAAATAAGTACGGAGTTTTGGCCGACGTGAGGAGATATTTCCAGGTGATGGCCATCAGGGAAAATGATTGGGACTACCTCCGATTTCTTTGGAAGAGGAAGATGGACGCTTATGGGGCAATCTCCGGTGGTGTGTATGGAGAGGGTGCCGCAGTGTGCCGAGGAGAGGATGGTTTTCCTGGATAAGAGCCTGGGCTCCCTGCAACGGTGTCCCACCTACCAGGATCCCCCCATCACGGTGGAACGGATTTTTTTCTTTTTTTCTTTTTACAAAAAAGAAAGGTGGGGGTATGTTAAAAGTCGTGACATGGTATGTAAATATCTTTTTGAATGTATGACTGGAAATGTAGATTTTCTATTTAATGTATGGATTATTATTATTATGTAAATTTCCTTGAATGTATATAACTAAGCCGTGTTGTTTGAATAAAGAGTTTCTTAGTAGAGCGAGAGCTTTGCGTAGGTAGCCGCTGGTTTTTGTCTTCGTTATTTTCCTTCTCGCTCGATCACCCAAGGCAGTCCAATCAATATCAAGACTTTGGGTAAAGGTCTTACTTGTTAAGAGGAGGTTTCTTCAATCTGACCTATCGTACCTTAACAAATGGCTTGAGATGGCCTGTTCTAAATCTTGTTAGTGTTGTTTGATGCTGTCTATTTCTGATGTTCAGAGCTCCTCCTGGGTTCACTCCACAGTACCAACTGTGCTTAGGTAGGATCCTCCAGTTCTTTTTTATTTTTGTTTTGGCTACTGTTTCTATTTCTTTAAAAGTAAGTTTATTTTTCTGTGGCAAGTGTTCTTTTGTGCCTTTTTTCGCTAGCACATCAGCAGCTTCATTTCCTTTAATTCCAACATGTGAGGGTATCCATTGAAGGTGAATTTTTGAGGTTTTTGAGAGTTTTTGGAGATAGCCAATTATGTTCCTGCTTACTTTGTCTCTAAGTTCCCCTGTGTGCCTCAAATGTTGTATGGCACTTCTACTATCATGAGAGAATTTTATATATGAGAGAATTATATAAGAGAATTTTACCACAGCATGCTTTTAAATAGTTCCTGTTATTAATTTTACCATAAAATTCTCTCATTCAGTACTTTTGTCTGAAGATGGTAATAAAGCTGTTACCGAAACATCACACGCTATTTATTTATTTGGATTTGGTCTCATTACCCCTCTCTCTCTCTCTCTCTTGTGTTTAAACATTATAAAAAAAATAAATTCAAGTTTATTTTATTGGTGAATTGCTATTCAATACTAAATATGTGTTAATACTACAAGACTGAGCACAAAAGTTCTTCAACATGGGGGGAAAGAACATCCAAATAAAGACAACAGAATAAGACAAATACGATTTCATTGAAACCATTTATCAAGAAACTAAATGAAAATTATTCTACAAAATACAGGTCATCTTTATCTATGATGGTTTGCCACCTAACTGCAAGATCTGTCCATGGTCAATCAGAAATGAATTTGGAGGTTCATGGAAGGATGGTCTAAACCGTTGTTTTTCCACTGCTATGACCTGGGATCAAATCCTGCATTGGGCATTTTTTTTCTAATAAAAAAAAAAAATCTCCAATGACCCCCGATTCTTGCAAAAGTCCAACCCCACAAGCAAGTACAAGTAACCAAACTGGGCTCTGGCACATTTGTAAATGCAAAAGTTTAACTGCTTTTCACGTGTGTAGATGTGTGATGCACTTAACAGTAAAAGCAGTCGCCAACTTCTACTCACCATGATTATCATGGCCTATACTACGTGTACTAGGGATAATAATGATACAATAGAAATGAATTTTAAGTATAAACCTCCACAAGAGGACACCTCTCCACAAAGGATAGTTTTAATTTACAAAATTACCCTTTTTACAAATTTAGCAACTCTTCAGTATGAGGACACCTCTCCCTAAAGGACATTTTGGCTCTGCAAATTAGGTGTTGCTCTTTACATGGGGGTAGTTCTACTGAATTACTCTAAAAACATGATTTAGCTGAGTTGTTAATGAATATCTTACCTTCAGTGTGCAAGGCCAATTTAACTCCTCATCCAAGGGTCCGGGACGGGATTGGAAGGAGAATCCAAAGGACTTCGATTGGGTGTTTTTAACTAGATAATGTTCGAGCCTTACAGCAAAGACATAGCCGGCAAGGCAGAAGTGTTTTATCATTGAATTGAGATAATTGGGGTCAGAGAGTTTGTTGAACCCATATATCCAGAAGAAATGATTGTTTCTTTTCTGTTTAATGTAATCATCTTTGAGGGCATACTTTGGTTTAGAGTCCTTCGTCTCCTCTTCTTCATCCTCCTCGTCTGTGGAGGGCGTACTCCAGGCGTCACTCTGGCCTTTGTAGGCTGTTTCTCCGCGTGGCATGCTGTACACATTTCTAGCACGATAGCTCCCTCTCTGGGCACCTCTTGATCTATATCGCTGACTCTGCAACACACATGGGTCAAGAGTTTAATCCATTACAACTAAGGCTAGCAAAGAAAGCATTCATTCTTGTCGTGTCCAATGAAGAGCCTCAGATTTCTCCATGCGTCTCTATCACAGCAATGTTCTCATCTTGGATGTATGTAGCTGCTGTTCTGGGTCCATGTCAATTTTGTTTTGTTGTCGTGTCCAATGAAGAGCTTCAGATATCTCTATACATCTCAATCACAGTAATGTTCTCTATCTTGGGTGTGTAAAGCTGCTGTTCTGGGTCTAAGTCAATTTTGTGTTGTTGTCGTGTCCAATGAAGAGCTTCAGATGTCTCCGTACATCTCTATCACAGCAATGTTATCTATCTTAGGTATGTTTAACTGCCGTTCTGGGTCCATGTCAATTTCTGTTGCTGTTGTTGTCGTGTCCAAAGAAGAGCCTCAGATATCTTCGTACATTTCTATCACATCAAGTCGTAATGTTCTCTATCTTGGGTGTGTATAGTATATATTAGGTGGGATCCTCCAGTTCTTGTTTATTTTTGTGGTTGGGAAGTAGATTCAGAAAAAACAGCCACATCAACCAATGGTTTATTTAGCTCCAGACGTTTCAGTAACCTGCTGTCACTTTCCACATTCCCCCTTGAGGAGAGAATGACAACACACTGAAATGTCAGGAGTTAAATAAATCATTGGTTGCTGTGGCTATAACTTTTCTGAATAAATGATAAGGCACACAATTTGGATTATAGATTAAAAACACAAGGTAATAAGACAAAAAACCAAATAAATAAATAGTGTGTGACGTTTTGGTAGCAGAATTGTTACCAACTTCAGACAAAAGTACTGAATGAGAAATTTTACCACAGCATGTTTTAAATAGTTACTGTTATCAAGTGTGTAAAACCATGCTGTGGTAAAATTTCTCATTCAGTACTTTTGTCTGAAGATGGTAACAACTCTGTTACCGAAACATCACACACTATTTATTTATTTATTTGGATTTGGTCTTATTACCTTGTGTTTATAATCTATAATCCAAATTGTGTGCCTTATCAAACTCTTTTTGGCACAATTTGAATTACAAACACAACGTAATAAGACCCTTGGCAGAGCTGAATGCTATAGGGCGCGTCCCCAGGTGGCGGATAGGGGAACGACCTTCAGATATGAAGGCCAGCTGTGAAACAAGCAGAATATTTCTGACGATTAAGCAGTCGCGGACCAAAAGCAGCATTGTTAGAAGAGGAGTAGACCTCTTTAAAAATCCTGACTTCAACTGACCCGGTTGATAGACCTCAGCAAGGGTCCCACTCCAGGGATACGGAGGAGCTGCGTCTGTACTCATGTTAGAGTCGGCAGCAAAGGCGTCTGCTTCCATGTTAGGAACGGCCTCAAACTACAGGCAAAGTCAGACCTTCACCAAAGTGTGTCTGGATCATGGTGCCATGATCAACGAAAGCTGCACCCCATTCCACGAGATCAGATGTTGATTTGCATGCTGCATCGCCCGTCGCGCAGAATAAACAAGGGCGCATTCAGGACTTAGGTAGAGGGTTCTGTCTGATAAGTATAATACAGTCTCCACAAACTTCTAACTTTGCAGCTTCCAAGCAATTGAGCATTTTGCAGTGCAACATAAATGGATTGTGCTAAACTGCAACAAAAATAAAATTAGAAGAAATAATGGAAATAGCTGAAAAACAAAAGATACAAATTATAGCCCTACAGGAAACCAAATTAAATGAAAAGTACAATCTCAAATATAAAAACTACAATATCCTCAGAAAAGACAGAAATAAAGAAGGGGGTGGCCTTGCATTTTTAATCAAGAATTTGTACTATGAAGACATAGCCATTAATATTCCAAACACATCAGACCTCGAAGCTCAAGGTATCAAAGTCTACCTCAGTCAAAACAAAACCATCAGCATATTCAATATGTATCACCCACCAAACAATAAACTTATTGACGATGGAACAATGGCTCAATTTCTTACAGACAACACTATTATTGTAGGTGACCTTAATGCCAAACATCAACTATGGGGATGTTCCATGCCAAACCCAAGAGGCAAAATACTTTCAAACTTATTTGACGACAATGCCTTCATGTGCTTAAATGATGGGAATCCTACCCACCATTCCTACAGTTATAATACTGCACAAGCCCTTGATATAAGTTTCTCCAGTCCTGACATTTTCCACAAATGCAAATGGCAAATATTAAAAAGTATTGGAAGTGATCATTTGCCTATTTTGATAGAAATTAGCACCAAGACCAAAACCAGCTCAATTAAAGAAAAATTCTGGAACTTCAAAAAGGCTAATTGGAATCTTTACCAGCAAAACACCAATGAAGACTTTAGAAAAGCACCCACTAGAATAAAAGATCTAGAACAAAATTGGATATCTTTCAAAAAACACCATTATTAAAGCAGCCAAAGTTTCAATACCAAGAGGTAATATTAAGAAATGGATTCCAAATTATACACACCAGGCAAAAGATATTCAAACACTTATAACTAAAAGAAATGAACTACAAAAAAGTGCACCCAAACCCAAACAAATTATAGAACTGAACCTGAACATTGTGAATGCAAAATAAAAAGATTATACGTAAATATGAAAAAGGAAAAATGGAAACAAATTTGTGAAAACCTGAACTCAAAAAACCCAAATACAAAACTTTGGCATTTGGCAAAACAAATTGACAGAGCCCAGCCACAAACTGATAACACAAATATGATTAAGAATACAGATGGTACCCCAGCAACTAATGACAAAATTAGATTATTCATGACTGTAAAAATGTCACCAGCACTCATAATATTTTCCATGAAAAAATCAATATGAAAGAGCTAGATAATGCATTAGAAAACACTGGCCTAAACAAGACTCCTGGGCCAGATGGAATACATGGCCAAATGATATCAAACTTGGTCAAAAATGGCAAAGAAAGACTTCTTGATATTTTCAATAACTCCTGGAAAACTGGAAAATTGCCTCAAGACTGGAAAACTGCAACAATAATTCCTATTAAAAAACTTGACAAATCTGCTGATGACCCAAAAAACTACCGACCTATCTCCCTCATAAGTATTTGCTGCAAATTAATGGAAAAAAATATTCTCAGACCACTCACCTACCACCTCGACACAAGAAATCTCTTACCAGAAGAACAATATAGATTTAGGAAAGGACATGGGACAATAGACCAACTCTTATTTTTCACACAAAAGGTAAAAGATGCACAAAACATAAAACCAACTAACCACACCATAGCTGCTTTTTAAGACCTTACACAAGCTTTTGATAAAGTATGGAAAAACAAGTTAATTACAAAATTATACAAGCATTTCAAAATTGATGGAAAAGCTATCACTTGGATAAATGCTTTCCTTAAAAATAGATACATCAGCGAACTGGGACAAAGCTTCAAAACACATACGGGCAGAAGCTTGGCGAGCATGTGTTGGGAGAACACTTCACTACGCATGCGCGGGCGTCATCCAGAACTTTCTAGCGGCTGGCTTCTTCCGACACTTGATCTGGCCACTCAGCGGTAAACAACAAGGCTAAAGCAGACGGCCGTTACTTCAACCGTTGCTTCTTTTCTCTTTATAATTTCTTGCTTTAAATAAATTAATTTTAATTATAATTTTATCAGAGCAGCCTTTCCACAAGCCACACCATCACTTCAACAACCTTCCTACAAAATTGGTGAGCCGGACGACTCGAATGAAGAATTAACGGCCAACGTCAAGGGCAAATCTTGGAAGCTCAAACATTCACGATGGAACTCACCCCATCTCAAATATCAAAATTGATTTTTCGAGCTCCACCTTTCTTGCCCAACAACATTCCATTGTGGCTCAACCAACTGGAAGCTGCCTTTAATTTTGTAAACATCGCCAGCGACGACAATTTCAAGTATAACACAATAATCGTTAATTTGGATAGACTGGCTCTCATCTGCGTCTTCGACATTGTAGAGAACCCACCAGTTTCAGGAAAATATGCGGCGCTCAAAGAACGACTTCTTCTGCGATTTGGCCGGTCACGCCAGGTAAGAACAGCTCAAGTCTCAGAAACTAAGCCCATTGCTGATCAGAGACCCTCGATTAATCTGGTCGAATTGTCTAAGCCACCTCCATCTCAGCACGGTGATCCCTGTACTCCCACCTCCAATAGCCTCCAACACCTGGAGCAGACGGATTTATCCCGTGACATGAATGTCACAACAACTGCCCCGGTGACTACAGTCCATAACGTTGAAGACACCAACTCAAGCTCCGTGGTACTCGCGGCGACTACACCCATCGCTGAGCAACCCATCGTGTCCCTGCAAGCTAACAAGATGGTCGCCACCCATTACATCCGGACAACATTTGAAAAGGACAGGTGCCTCCCTCAAGCCCCCAAGACCAGATCCCAACCCAACAAGGCACCCTACCAAGAGTTCCCTCTACGACTACATAGGATCTTTAAAGATCCTACTGGAGGGGGAGTAGTGTGGCGACCGCACTTTGCTTCAGCGAACTGGGACAAAGCTTCAAAACACATACGGGCAGAAGCTTGGCGAGCACGTGTTGGGAGAACACTTCACTACGCATGCGCGGGCGTCATCCAGAACTTTCTAGCGGCTGGCTTCTTCCGACACTTGATCTGGCCACTCAGCGGTAAACAACAAGGCTAAAGCAGACGGACGTTACTTCAACCGTTGCTTCTTTTCTCTTTATAATTTCTTGCTTTAAATAAATTAATTTTAATTATAATTTTATCAGAGCAGCCTTTCCACAAGCCACACCATCACTTCAACAACCTTCCTACAGATACATCAGGGTCAAATATAATGGAACTCTATCTAAAACCTTCAAATTGTACCAAGGATTACCACAAGGATCAGTCCTTAGCCCAACTCTCTTCACCCTATTTATTGCAGGCATAGAAGAAAAAATTTCACATAAAACCAATATTGGATTTTTCGCCGATGACATTATTCTACGGAGCAGCAACACTAACTGGAAAAAAGCTGAAAGGGATTTAAACAAGACTCTTCTCCACCTAGAAAAATTTGCTAATAAACATAAATTAGAATTTAACCCCCAAAAATCTGAAATCTGTCTTTTTACTACCGATAAGAAACTATACAAAATAAGGCCAAAAATTATTCTGAAAGAACAACAATTACAATATAATAAACATCCTAAATATCTTGGCTACACCCTGGATCCAGAAATTAACTCCAGTAAACATATTGAAGAAGTTATTAGAAAAGGAAGAGACCGACTAAAAATCCTGAAATATATTTCAGGAAGAGAGTGGGGAGCCGATGCAACCACACTAAAATTAACTTACACGTCTCTAATTAGACCTATCCTGGAATATGGATATCAAATCTATGGTACAGCATCTGAAACAAATCTAAAATCACTGGAGAGGATACAACTAAGTGCAGCTAGAATTATTACAGGTCTTCGAAATACCTGCCCTAATGATATTGTACTTTACGAGGCAGACATTATGCCTTTAAAGGATAGAAGAAGCTACAATCTGCCAAAATATATAAACAAAATCAAGAGTTATGGAAACAAACACAGAACTTCCAAGTACATACTTAATTGGGAATCCAATTTAAGACTCAAAAAAGAAGGCCCTCTACACCTGGCTAAAAGAAATGGATTTTTAAAATATAAAGTGGAAAAAAATTATTTAGCAGAAAAAATTTCTCCATGCAAACCACTACAAAATGTTATTTTTAATGACACTTTAAATGAACCCACCAACAATGCTAAAATCCGGAATACTTAAAACAATTATCATTAGAAATAATAATAACATTCCAAAAAATGCAATAACTATCTATAGCGATGGCAGCAGAGATGAGTTGGGACACACTGGCAGTGGCTGTCTCATTAAAACCACAAATGGCATTGAGAAAATGAACAGAAGAAACCCAGATTTTTGCTCAGTCTTCAGATCAGAACTTATAGCCATCTATGAAGCCTTAAAATCCATCAGAAATACTAATTATCAAGATATCTGGATTCTTACTGATAGTAGAACTGCCATACAACACTTGAGTCACACAGGGGAACTTAGAGACAAAGTGAGCAGGAACATAATTGGCTATCTCCAAAAACTCTCAAAAACCTCAAAAATTCACCTTCAATGGATACCCTCACGTGTTGGCATTGAAGGCAATGAAGCTGCTGATGTGCTAGCGAAAAAAGGCACAAAAGAACCCTTGCCACAGAAAAATAAACTTACTTTTAAAGAAATAGAAACAGTAGCCAAAACAAAAATAAACAAGAACTGGAGGAACCCACCTAAGCACAGTTGGTACAGTGGAGTGAACCCAGGAGGAGCTCTAAACATCAGAAATAGACAGCATCAAACAACACTAACAAGATTTAGAACAGGCCATCTCAAGCCATTGAAAATAGAAAATAATAACAAAATCTACCCCACTTGCCCAAAATGTAGCTTGGCACCTGCAGCTACAGAACACATTTTGGCTTGCATTAGATGCACTAAACAGGACCTTTGGGAGAGGCCGCTGCTCATCATAAAACAGCTCGAGGAGCATGAACTCATGGAATTCGTGTAATCTTTACACAAGGGGATAAGAAACAACAACAAAACGTAATAAGACCAAATCCAAATAAATAAATAGTGATGTTAGATGTTTCAGTATAGCCCCCCATTGTGGGCAGTAGGGATTCACAGACACGTGGGCCAATTGCAAAAGACAAGTTTGTTGAGTCCAAGCATTGTAAAGTCCTTTTTTATTAAAACCAAGTATGTTTACCAAATTATTTTTAAAAAGTTGTAAGTGCAAAGTCGAACTGCTTTCACATGTGTAGACATGTGGTGCGCTTACAGTAAAAAAAAGCAGTCGCTAACTACCCACCATGATTATCATGGCCTGTACCACGTGTACTAGGGATAAGCAAAAAAAAAAAAAAAAATTTTTAAAAAGGTTTGAATTAAAACAAATATTTAATACTAATTTTATATGTATGTTGTCCAGTATATTTAATTTTACTAAAGTACAATTTACTTTTTTTTGTTTAAAGTTGGAATCTATAAAAAAAAATCAAAGAGCATTTGGGTTTAGATTGGATCTATTTCTCTGAGAAGTATATACCAAGGACTTAGAACAATGTGTGTACGTATGTAGCAGAGTAGAGTAGGATGGTCGGTGGAAGGATGGCTTTAACAGTTGGGTTTCGACCGCTACGACCCGGGTTCGATTCCCGCATTGGGCACTTTTTTTTTCTGATTAAAAAATTTTAAAAATGCTCCAATGGTTACAGCGAAAGTAACCAAACAGGGCGGCTCTGGTACATTTGTAAGTGCAAAAGTCTAACTGCTTTTCACACATGTGTAGACATGTGGTGCAGCACTTACAGTAAAAGCAGTCGCCAACTTCTACCCACCATGATTACCATGGCCTGTACCACGTGTATTAGGGATAAGCAAAAAAAGTAGCAGAGTGAGATTCCGAGCTGAGATAATCCCTCTGTGAGATCAACTTACGGCAGTGGTTTCAGCAGTATTGATAGAGGCAGGGGAGGGAGACCTGGCCACAGCTCCACCTTGGTCAATCTGCCACAAGGAAGGTGAGAGATACAATTTGGATTACAAGAGGAGGAGGAAAACCAGATATCATTTCTAAGAAGAGGTAAAATCTAACGCCAATAAGATTCTTTACTGAAAAGGTTTTTTTTTTTTTGCTTATCCCTGGTACACTTGATACAGGTCATGATAATCATTGTGGGTAGAAGTAGGCGACTGCTTTTACTGTTAAGTGCACCACATGTCTACACATGTGAAAAGTAGTTTTGCACTTACAAATGTGCCAGATCTCTGTTTGGTTACATGCGCTCGTTGGTAGGGTTGGACTTTTGCAAGAAACGGGGGCCATTGGAGCATTTTCTTTTTTTATCAGAAAAAAAAAAGTGCCCAATGCGGGAATGAACCCGGGTCGTAGCGGTGGAAAACCTATGGTTTAGACCATCCTTCCACCGACCCCCATACTGGAAAGGTAAAAGATTGATGAGCTTTTGAACAAAAAAGTCTCCCAAACAGGCTGAATACATTGTTGGCAGTGGTCTCATCAAGGTTTTACCTTTTCAGTGCAAGAATCATCCAATACACTAGGTAGCAGTATATTCTTCTTCTTCTTCTTTCTTATCTTCATAATTGGGTGAAGTAAAATGCGTCTGCCTTTGTCATTAAGACTGGGAGCACTACTCAGTAGCAGGCCGAATTAGCTCCAAAAGAAATAGCCGCCTCTGACATTGAGGAACAGACGCCATGTGCAGCTGCTCCTAACATGGAGTACAGATGCTGCTCTTCCTGGATTAGGAGCCCTTACAGGGTACTATCAGCCGGGCCAGCTGAGCCCAGGTTTTTTAGTGAGCTTGTTACTGCTCCCCCTCCTCCTTTTTTATCCGGGCTTGGGACCGGCAAAGGCGGAGTTAGTAGTATATTAAATTAGTGAAACCGCTGCGAGGGTTCAATGATGAGCAAAGTCCTTCCTATATAAAAAAACTTTGTTTTGTTTAATTTAAACCATATGTGTCTAAAATAGTTTCAATTTTTTATAACAGATGGCGCACTAATACATAAAATAATAAAGAAACTCGTCAACAATTTAGATTATAGATGAAAACTTCTCTCACAAAGGTAGCAAAACCAAATCCTTTTTTTTTACTTTACAGTAAAACCTGCTTTAGAAGACACCTCTCTAAGGGAGTTTTCCTTTCTTAGGAGTTAAATTTTAAACAGAAACCATTCATTTTTCCTCCAATTTAGTTTTCTTAGGCACTTTTACCCTGTCTATTGAAATCACATTGAATTATTTTTAAGCTCCTAATGGTTAAAAGTGTTGAATTCTTCAACATCAAGAGCAATTCTTTTTATTCAGTTTAGTAGAAAGAAAGATAGTTTTAAGTTTGACCAAATTTATTCAACTGTGAGTACATTTCTCTTGGAACCAAATGGAAACTGAGAAACAAAAGGTATTTCTTGATCGTGAAAATGAAAGTTGCTGATGGCTTGGTCCATCTGTCTCAAAATAAATATCAATTATTCATTAAAAATATATGAAGTAAACGAAAAATTGCGCTACAAATATTAAAAATAAAAATACAACCTTTCGCAATGAGTTTCTTTTATTATGATATACGCGAGCTTTCGGGCTGGAGCCGCCCTTCTACAGGCAAAAATGAACTATTTGATTTTTCGAGAGACAGTTATATACATTTAATTTGTTACAAATTTTACATAAATTTATCAGAAAGAAAAAGTATTAAATCTACATAAATTATTACTATTTTACTATGTTTAACAATTGGAAGTAAATTAACCTTAAATTTCAATATTTTAATAAAGTTAAGTTTTAGGCGTTACATTGATGACATATATTGTGAATTCACACACAAATCAGAGAAAGAACAACTCATTTTAGATACCCTCAACAGCTTCCACCGCACAATATCCTTTACCATTGAAAATGAAATAAAAGGAGTTCTGCCCTATCTCGATTCCCTCATAATGAGAACAGAAATTAGTTTTCACACACCACCGTTTATTACAAGAATAGTTTTGAACCATCATACCTCCCGTTTAATTCTTATCTTCCCATATCTCACAAAATAACAGTAGTAAAAACCCTAACAAAGCATTTATTCACCCATTGCTCCCTCCTCAAATTTAAAGCAATAGAAAGAAATAATATTTATAGAAATCTTAGAAAATTTGGCTATCCCCCACCGTTCATCGATCAACACTGTTACAATCCATCCCATCATAGAACCCAGAAGACTTTCAAAACGACCTGTTATATTGATTACTCACCAACCAATTTAAAAATAGCCCTGGAAATAAAGAAATACGGAATCAAGTTCTTTTTTCGCGCCCCAAGAACCATCGGTAATATCCTTAGAAATCCCATCACAAAATCGACCACAGACCAGAACCCCCTTCAGAAGAAAAATGCCATATATTCCGTGTCATGCATTGATTGTCCATCTATATACGTAGGAGAAACAAGCAGGGAAATACAGACAAGATTGAAGGAACATACTTACAATATGAAGACCAAAGATCCCTCATTTTTCAACATACCATGAATACCGGCCACAAATTTAATTTAGACAGTCCAACTTGCCACTACAGTAACATAACCACCAAATCTGAAAGATTAATCCTTGAATCGTTGATTTCTAAACAACACAATAGCATCAATCGTAGAATAGATATCCCAGAACAATTTGGTCATATTCCATACCACAAAAATCAGATTTTTTTCGCTTATCCAATCCATAGTCTAAAACTTTATTAAAATATTGAAATTTAAGGTTAATTTACTTCCAATTGTTAAACATAGTAAAATAGTAATAATTTATGTAGATTTAATACTTTTCTTTCTGATAATTTATGTAAAATTTGTAACAAATTAAATGTATATAACTGTCTCTCGAAAAATCAAATAGTTCATTTTTGCCTGTAGAAGGGCGGCTCCAGCCCGAAAGCTCGCGTATATTATAATAAAAGAAACTCATTGCGAAAGGTTGTATTTTTATTTTAAAAAATATATATATATTCTAGAAAATATTTTGTCCAAATACACCATTTTAAGAAAGGTTTTCTTTTTGTTGTTCATTCTTGATAAAGGACAATTTAGAATATAGCTTATAATACAAGAAAATAAGACCTAATCCAAATAATTTATTAGTGTGTGATGTTTCGGCAACAGCATTGTCACCATCATCAGACAAAATGCTGTTGCCAAACGTCACACACTATTAAATTATTTGAATTAGGTCTTATTACCTTGTGTTTGTAATCTATAATCCAAATTGTACCTTATCATTAAGAGATATAGTTTTAAAAATGGAGACCTCTGCAAATGGAAAAAAAAAAACACTAAAAAGAAAGTGATAAGGCATAATTTGGATTGTAGATCATAAACGCAAGGTAATAACCAAATCCAAATAAATAAATAGTATGTGACGTTTCGGTAACCGCGTTGTTACCGAAACGTCACACACTATTTATTTATTTGGTCTTATTACCTTGTGACTAAAAGAAAGATAATTTGTTGGTTGGGAAGTTGATTCAGAAAAAAACACAATCACATCAACCAATGGTTTATTTAACTCCCAACATTTCAGTAACCTGCTGTCACTTTCCACATTCCTCCTTGAGGAGAGAATGACAACACACTGAAATGTCAGGAGTTAAATAAACCATTGGTTGTTGTGGCTATAACTTTTCTGAATGAATGATAAGGCACACAATTGGGATTATAGATTAAAAACACATGGTAATAAGACAAAAATCCAAATAAATAAATAGTGTGTTGTGTTTTGGTAACAGAATTGTTACCATCTTCAGACAAAAGTACTGAATGAGAAATTTTACTACAGCATGTTTTAAATAGTTATTGTTATCAAGTGTGTAAAACCATGCTGTGGTAAAATTTCTCATTCAGTACTTTTGTCTGAAGATGGTAACAACTCTGTTACCGAAACATCACACACTATTTATTTATTTATATGGATTTGGTCTTATTACCTTGTGTTTATAATCTACTAGACGGGTGACCCGGGCTTCGCCCCGGGATTGACCCGTGTGCATATCTACCCGAGTGATATATATTTAGATAAGATTTTTTAAATAATTGTTTGTTATTAGCATTATCTATTTGTTTGCATCAGCATAATTTAATCTAATCTTTGATAGAGGGCGCTGTTTGTGAGCTAAGTAGAATAATTTGAATATATTGTTTTAATAATTGATTAATATATTTTTTAAAATAGCCTATCGTCTTCCTTGTATTTTTTCACCTATGTATGGAAATTTTGGTTTGAATTAGTGAACTACTGCAAATTTGTATACCGGACATACAAACAAACATACATTCATTTTTATATACAGTAAAACCCCTCTATAGTGAACCCCAATGGGACAGAGCTTTTGGTTCACTATAGCCACGGTTTGGCCATTTTTTTTAACTTTTCAAAATTTTTAGACCGTATAATTAAAAAACAGCCATACAAACAGATAAAGGCAGCAACTTAATAATGGTCATTTTATTTTAATTCCCTAAATTGACCTATTTCTTTACAGTAATGCTGAATATCAAAAGAAGTCATTTGATAATAGGTTCTTCTTATCATTAGCATACATGTTTATATACAAACCTATGTATTATTTAAAAATTAAGCCAAATCCCCTAGGCAAAACATTATTAATTATTTATATATTTAAAAGGCATGAGAGTATTTTAGAACATCTTTCTCAAATAATATAATACTATATTTATTTGAAAAAATATGCCTCTAATACCTTGTTGTTTGAAAGTGAAAAGTGAAATTTGAAAATCAGAATTGTCTTAAAATATCGTTATTTCCATCAAAGGAATAAAGCTCCGTGTATTCTGAATCAATTGAGGATGAATCAAAAGTATCCAATTCAGAAAAATCGGACGCGAAACATGTTGATACGATAGCGCGATCGGTAAAATTGCGAATAAAAACGCCAATTTGCAAAAACAAAATCGGTGGTAAAACGGCCGGCCAGGGGGGAATATCCGCGAACCCTGAATGAGTCATATACCTAACAAGAATTCCATTCTAAAAATAGAACTGTAGTGGTAGTTTTTGAGACTTTATAAGTCGATTTGTTTGTGGCCCATGAGACACGGGTTGGGGAAACAGTTTTTTTTTTCTTCTTCTTCTTCCAATTCCAGTTACCACATATTCTTCTGAAGTGTATATTAAATTTTGTTTTAACCTGTTATTCAAACCATTTCTGGCCTTAAAATTATTTGGAATTATGTTTTAGCTTAGGTTAAACTTGATATAGAACGCTTCTAAAAGGGCATGCTGCCACTGTTTTTTTTTTTTAGAACGCCACTCTTTGTTTCTTTTCTTTATTTTGGAAGCCATTTGTATGTTTTTTCTTTTTAAAAATTGTCGAATGCGAAGATATTCTATTAAATAAAAGTATAATGTGTAAAAATTCATACAACATACAGCAAAAATAGAATGAAAATGAAAACAAACAATGCCGCTAATTTTCTGTTTTGAAATCGCGATCCGTGAGCTGAAACATGCTCAAAATTTTGTTGTTTTAAAAATTTTTTAAATCACAATATTAAGTTCGTTATAAGCATAGTATTTTTAATATATTTTATCATTTTGGGACCGAAATAGGTTCGTTATAGGGGTAGTTCTTTATTTTAAAAATCACAAAGTTCGTTATAACGATGGTATTTTCAATGAAATGGAATTGGGAATCGCCGTGGGTTCGTTATAAGGGAAGGTTCGCTATATCCAGGGTTCGTATTAGCGGGGTTTTACTGTATATAGATAATCCAAATTGTGTGCTTTATCAAACTCTTTTTTGGCACAATTTGAATTACAAACACAACGTAATGAGACCAAATCCAAATAAATAAATAGTGATGTTTGACGTTTCAGTATAGCCCCCATTGTGGGCAGTAGGGATTCACAAAAACGTGGGCCTATTGCAAAGACAAGTTTGTTGAGTCCGAGCATTGTAAAGTCCTTTTTTAAATTAAAACCAAGTATGTTTACCAAATTATTTTTAAAAAGGTTTGAATTAAAACAAATATTTAATACCAATTTTACATGTCCAGTATATAAAATTTTACTAAAGAAAAATTTACTTTTTTTTTTTAAAGTTGGAATCTATAAAAAAAAATTTTTTTAATAAAAGAGTAATTGGGTTTAGATTGGATCTATTTCTCTGAGAAGTATATACCAAGGACTTAGAACAATGTGTGTACGTATGTAGCAGAGTAGAGTAGGATGGTCGGTGGAAGGGTGGTTTTAACAGTTGGGTTTCGACCGCTACGACCCGGGTTCGATTCCCGCATTGGACACTTTTCTTCTGATTGAAAAATAAAAAAAATGCTCCAATGGTTCCAGCGCAAGTAACCAAACGGGGCGGCTCTGGTACATTTGTAAGTGCAAAATTCAAACTGCTTTTCACACATGTGTAGACATGTGGTGCAGTACTTAGAGTAAAAGCAGTCGCCAACTTCTACCCACCATGATTACACCACGGTCTGTACCACGTGAATTATGGATAAGCAAAAAAAAAGTAGCAGAGTGAGATTCCGAGCTGAGATAATCCCTCTGTGAGATCAACTTACGGCAGTGGTTTCAGCAGTATTGATAGAGGTAGGGGAGGGAGACCTGGCCACAGCTCCACCTTGGTCCATCTGCCACAAGGAAGGTGAGATACAAGTTGGATTACAAGAGGAGGAGATATCATTTCTAAGAAGAGGTAAAATGTAATGGCAATAAGATTCTTTACTGAAAAGGTTTTTTTTTTTTTTTTTGCTTATCCCTGGTACACTTGATACAGGCCATGATAATCATTGTGGGTAGAAGTAGGCGACTGCTTTTACTGTTAAGTGCACCACATGTCTACACATGTGAAAAGTAGTTCGACTTTTGCACTTACAAATGTGCCAGAGCTCTGTTTGGTTACTTGCGCTCGTTGGTGGGGTTGGACTTTTGCAAGAATCGGAGGCCATTGGAGCATTCTTTTTTTTTATCAGAAAAAAAAGTGCCTAATGCGGAAATGAACCCGGGTCGTAGCGGTGGAAAACCAATGGTTTAGACCATCCTTCCACCGACCCCCATACTGGAAAGGTAAAAGATTGATGAGCTTTTGAACAAAAAAGTCCCCCAAACAGGCTGAATACATTGTTGGCAGAGGTCTCGGCAAGGTTTTACCTTTTCAGTGCAGAATCATCCAATACACTAGGTAGTAGTATATTAAATTAGTGAAACCGCTGCAAGTGCTCAATGATGAGCGAAGTCCTTCCTATATAAAAAAAACTTTGTTTTGTTTAATTTAAAAAAGAACCATATGTGTCTAAAATAGTTTCAATTTATTATAACAGATGGCGCACTAATACATAAAATAATAAAGAAACTCGTCAACAATTTAGATTATAGATGAAAAACTTCTCTCACAAAGGTAGCAAAACCAAATCCTTTTTTTTTACATTACAGTAAAACCTGCTTTAGAAGACACCTCTCTAAGGGAGTTTTCCTTTCTTAGAAGTTAAATTTTAAACAGAAACCATTCATTTTTCCTCTAATTTAGTTTTCTTAGGCACTTTTACCCTGTCTATTGCATTGACATCGAGTTTTATTTTTAAGCCCCTAATGGTTAAAAGTGTTGAATTCTTCAACATTAATTCTTTATTTCAGTTTCGCAGAAAGAAAGAATAGTTTGATGTATTTATTCAACTGTGAGTACATTTCTCTTGGAACCAAATGGAAACTGAGAAACAAAAGGTATCTCTTGATCGTGAAAATGAAAGTTGCTGATGGCTTGGTCCATCTGTCTCTAAATAAATATCAATTATTCATTAAAAATATAAATATATATTCTAGAAAATATTTTGCCAAATACACCATTTTAAGGAAGGTTTTCTTTTTGTTGTTCATTCTTGATAAAGGACAATTTAGAATATAGCTTATAATACAAGAAAATAAGACCTAATCCAAATAATTTATTAGTGTGTGATGTTTCGGCAACAGCATTGTCACCATCATCAGACAAAATGCTGTTGCCGAAACGTCACACACTATTAAATTATTTGAATTAGGTCTTATTACCTTGTGTTTATAATCTATAATCCAAATTGTACCTTATCATCAAGAGATATAGTTTTAAAAATGGAGACCTCTGCAAATGAAAAAAAAAAAAAAAAAAACACTAAAAAGAAAGTGATAAGGCTGATAAGGCACAATTTGGATTATAGATTATAAACACAAGGTAATAAGACCAAATCCAAATAAATAAATAGTGTGTGATGTTTTGGTAACAGCATTGTTACCATCTTCAGGCCAAAGTACTGAATGAGAAATTTTACCACATCACTTTTCAAATAGTTACTGTTATCAAGTGTGTAAAACCATGCTGTGGTAAAATTTCTCATTCAGTACTTTTGTCTGAAGATGGTAATAATGCTGTTACCGAAACATCACACATTATTTATTTATTTATTTGGATTTGGTCTTATTACCTTGTGTTTATAATCTATAATCCAAATTGTGTGCTTTATCAAACTCTTTTTGGCTCAATTTGAATTACAAACACAACGTAATAAGAACAAATCCAAATAAATAAATAGTGATGTTTGATGTTTCAGTATAGCCCCCCATTGTGGGCAGTAGGGATTCACAGACACGTGGGCCAATTGCAAAGACAAGTTTGTTGAGTCCAAGCATTGTAAAGTCCTTTTTTATTAAAACCAAGTATGTTAACCAAATTATTTTAAAAAAGGTTTGAATTAAAACAAATATTTAATACCAATTTTACATGTCCAGTATATATAATTTTACTAAAGTAAAATTTACTTTTTTTTTTAAGTTGGAATCTATAAAAAAAAAAAAATTTTAAATCAAAGAGCATTTGGGTTTAGATTGGATCTATTTCTCTGAGAAGTATATACCAAGGACTTAGAACAATGTGTGTACGTATGTAGCAGAGTAGAGTAGGATAGTCGGTGGAAGGGTGGTTTTAACAGTTGGGTTTCGACCGCTACGACCCGGGTTCGATTCCCGCATTGGACACTTTTTTTCTGATTGAAAAATAAAAAAAATGCTCCAATGGTTCCAGCGCAAGTAACCAAACGGGGCGGCTCTGGTACATTTGTAAGTGCAAAATTCAAACTGCTTTTCACACATGTGTAGACATGTGGTGCAGTACTTAGAGTAAAAGCAGTCGCCAACTTCTACCCACCATGATTACCATGGCCTGTACCACGTGTATTAGGGATAAGCAAAAAAAAAGTAGCAGTGTGAGATTCCAAGCTGAGATAATCCCTCTGTGAGATCAACTTACGGCAGTGGTGACAGCAGTATTGATAGAGGTAGGGGAGGGAGACCTGGCCACAGCTCCACCTTGGTCCATCTGCCACAAGGAAGGTGAGAGATACAAGTTGGATTACAAGAGGAGGAGGAAAACCAGATATCATTTCTAAGAAGAGGTAAAATATAACGGGAATAAGATTCTTTACTGAAAAGGTTTTTTTTTGCTTATCCCTAGTACACTTGATAATCATTGTTGGTAGAAGTTGGCGACTGCTTTTACTGTTAAGTGCACCACATGTCTACACATGTGAAAAGTAGTTCGACTTTTGCACTTACAAATGTGCCAGAGCTCTGTTTGGTTACTTGCGCTCGTTGGTGGGGTTGGACTTTTGCAAGAATCGAGGGCCATTGGAGCATTCTTTTTTTTATCAGAAAAAAAGTGCCTAATGCGGAAATGAACCCGGGTCGTAGCGGTGGAAAACCAATGGTTTAGACCATCCTTCCACCGACCCCCATACTGGAAAGGTAAAAGATTGATGAGCTTTTGAACAAAAAAGTCCTCCAAACAGGCTGAATACATTGTTGGCAGAGGTCTCGTCAAGGTTTTACCTTTTCAGTGCAGAATCATCCAATACACTAGGTAGTAGTATATTAAATTAGTGAAACCGCTGCAAGTGCTCAATGATGAGCAAAGTCCTTCCTATATAAATAAACTGTTTAATTTAAAAAAGAACCATATGTGTCTAAAATAGTTTCAATTTATTAAAACAGATGGCGCACTAATACATAAAATAATAAAGAAACTCGTCAACAATTTAGATTATAGATGAAAACTTCTCTCACAAAGGTAGCAAGACCAAATCCTTTTTTTTTTTACTTTACAGTAAAACCTGCTATAGAAGACACCTCTCTAAGGGAGTTTTCCTTTCTTAGGAGTTAAATTTTAAACAGAAACCATTCATTTTTCCTCTAATTTAGTTTTCTTAGGCACTTTTACCCTGTCTATTGCATTGACATTGAGTTTTATTTTTAAGCACCTAATGGTTAAAAGTGTTGAATTCTTCAACATCAATTCTTTATTTCAGTTTCGCAGAAAGAAAGAATAGTTTGATGTATTTTTTCAACTGTGAGTACATTTCTCTTGGAACCAAATGGAAACTGAGAAACAAAAGGTATCTCTTGATCGTGAAAATGAAAGTTGCTGATGGCTTGGTCCATCTGTCTCTAAATAAATATCAATTATTCATTAAAAATCTATATATATAATTGCCTTATTCTGTCTGAAGCTCACGGATAGAATGCGCGCCCATTGGCTGCCGGCGAACACGTGTCCTCCCTGCCCCCCTCTAGACAACCCTGTTATCAGCTGTGTGATACATACACCTGTCTATAGCGGCCATTCTAGACAACCCTGTTATCAGCAGTGTGTTACATTCACCTGTCTATACAGACCACCCTGTCTTTAGCGACCACTGACCACCCTGCCTATAGCGACCACTCTAAACAACCCTGTTATCAGCTGTGTGATACATCCACCTGTCTTTACAGACCACTCTGTCTATAGCGGCCACTCTAGACAACCCTGTTATCAGCTGTGTGATACATACACCTGTCTATACAGACCACCCTGTCTATAGCGACCACCCAAGACAACGTTTTTAAAATATATTCGCACTCGGGTAAAACCCGGGCGTTGCCCGGGCCATTCGTCTAGTATATATATATTCTAGAAAATATTTTGTCCAAATACACCATTTTAAGAAAGGTTTTCTTTTTGTTGTTCATTCTTGATAAGGTACAATTTGGATTATAGATTATAAACACAAGGTAATAAGACCTAATCCAAATAATTTATTAGTGTGTGACATTTTGGCAACAGCATTGTCACCACCATCAAACAAAATGCTGTTGCTGAAACGTCACACACTATTAAATTATTTGAATTAGGTCTTATTACCTTGTGTTTATAATCTATAATACAATTTGTACCTTATCATTTTCTTGTATTGTTTTTCTTTTAATCAAGAAAGGGTATTTGGCCCCCAATATTCTGATAGATGGTGCTTTGCAATCTAAAAAGCTTGTGAGAACGGGTCAGGATATGCCCCTTTTTTGTTTTTAATATAAAAGCCTGACCTTTTTTTTTCTATTTTTTCTCACATATATATATACGACATTATGTGAGCTGAGTTTGTTGTTGACACACTTTGAAATGTTATAATAATTTGAAAAGGTTGGCATTCAGCCAACTGAAATATTGGTAAAATGAATGATTTTTGATCTAATATATGCCTTTTTATTAAAAAAAAATATATATATATATACCTTATACAAGAAACAATTTGTTTGTTGGACACCACAAAGTAAAAAAAAATATATATATAGAATTTAAGGAGAAATTAAACAGAGAACTGTTTGATAGCTGGTGGTTACGAGAAGTGGTGGTTCTCATTTAGAACCTCGGGGTTCCACATTACAACCCACCATGATTATCATGGCCTGTACTACGTGTAATAGAGATAAGCAAAAAAAAAAAAAAACACTACAACCCGCCTGATTTCCATATTTTGACATCTTACATTGGCTGAGGGGTAGAGGAGGTCTGTGTTGGGCTTCCTGTCTACCTGAGGGGGCAGCTTGATGGTGAACAGGTCCTGGGATCACACAGTCAGGTTATCTATACTTCACTTTCAAAACTCTATCCCAACCTATCACTAAGATATATAACCTAACCTATAACAAACATAACTTAACCTATAACCAACATAACCCAACCTAACCTATAACAAACAAACACAACCTAACCTATAACAAACAAACATAACCTAACCTCTAACCAACAAAACCCAACCTAACCTATAACAAACATAACCTATAACCAACATAACCGGCGAAATCGCTGGGAGGGTTCACCACTGATGAGCCAGGCCCTCCCTATAATTTTTCCATTGCAGTAAGGGCAGTAGAAATTATTTTATTTTAAAAAGAATTTTACGTGTCTAAAACAGTTTTGTAATTTGATAACCTAACCTATAACCAACATAACCTAACCTATAACCAACATAACCTAACCTATAACCAACATAACCCAGCCTAACCTATAACCAACATAACCCAACCTAACCTATAACCAACATAACCCAACCTAACTTATAACCAACATAACCCAACCTAACCTATAACCAACATAACCCAACCTAACCTATAACCAACATAACCCAACCTAACCTATAACCTATAATAAACATAACCCAACCTAACTTATAACCAACATAACCCAACCTAACCTATAACCAACATAACCCAACCTAACCTATAACTCAACCTAACCTATAATAAACATAACCCAACCTAACCTATAACCAACATAACCCAACCTAACCTATAACCAACATAACCCAACCTAACCTATAACCAACATAACCCAAGCTAACTTATAACCAACATAACCCAGCCTAACCTATAACCAACATAACCCAACCTAACCTATAACCAAAATAACCTATAATAAACATAACCCAACCTAACTTATAACCAACATAACCCAACCTAACCTATAACCAACATAACCCAACCTAACCTATAACTCAACCTAACCTATAATAAACATAACCCAACCTAACCTATAACCAACATAACCCAACCTAACCTATAACCAACATAACCCAACCTAACCTATAACTCAACCTAACCTATAACCAACATAACCTAACCTATAACCAACATAACCCAACCTAACCTATAACCAACATAACCTAACCTTTAACCAACATAACCCAACCTAACCTATAACCAACATAACCCAACCTAACCTATAACCAACATAACCCAACCTGATATATATTTTTAAAACTGATTCAAAATCATGCTTCTGATTGTTTCATATCTGATGTTTCTAAAGGTAAATCCTTTCAATCCAATAATCCACAGTTATCCTTTAATTCTAAAAAAGTGCAAAAGTTCCGAAAATAATAATCCCTTGTATAATAATAACAATTGAGAGAAAAAAATTCCATCCAGGGGGAAGAGTTTCTTGCAAAAAATATAATTTAATTGACTCGAGCTTTCAGGCTTTGGAGAGTCCTTCTACAGGAGTAAGATTGAAGCGACCCCTTGGCAGAGCTGACAGGGCGCGCCCCCAGGTGGCAGATAGGGGAACAACCTTCAGATATGAAGGCCAGCTGCGAAACAAGCAGAATAACTCTGAAAAATAAGCAGTCGCGGACCAACAGCAGCATTGTTAGAAGAGGAGTAGACCTCTTAAAAAATCCTGACTTCAACTGACCCAGTTGATGGACCTCAGCAAGGGTCCCACTCCAGGGATACGGAGGAGCTGCGTCTGTACTCATGTTAGAGTCGGCAGCAAAGGCATCTGCTTCCATGTTAGAAACGGCCTCAAACTACAGGCAAAGTCACCAAAGTGTGCCATGATCAACGAAAGCTGCCCCCTATACTCCATTCCCAATAGATTGAAGCAACTTTATATTTAACCTTACACCAGTAGAAGATCTTATCTCCACTCAACAATCATATGAAGCTTGTAGAGCTTGTTCATGATAATATTGTGAAAAAATTATTAAAATTACAAATATATTCTCACAATGAGTATCTTTTTTATTTAAGAAACGCTGGATGAGTCAACACAGTCAATAATGTGTTTTGGGGTTGCAGGCTGACACTTAGTACATAGTGGGAAAACCTTGCAACCATTCTGGAAAGTCATTGTCTGTAGATGACCAGACTTAAGTCTGGAAATCAAAGACTGTTGATCTCTTGGGAGGACAGAACCGGTGTTTGTCCTTCCTGCTCTGTACCAGTCATGTGCAGCGTTAGATTTCCATTCCTGCAGACATTGGGTTTTGATGGTACGGAGGAGGTTTCTTTCATCTAGTTGAGTAGTACATTTTCTGGCCTCAGGTAGGCCAAGAGCTCCAGACTTTGCCAGAGTCTGCTAGCTCATTTCCAGGAATTCCAACGTGAGCTGGAAGCCATTGCACTGTGACAGAGCTGTTGGCTGGGAGTTGGTTTACAGATTTAAGAAGGACTCCAAGACCCAAAAGCTTGAGAGTAAATTCAATTATATATTTTTGCAAGAAACTCTTCCCTGGATGGAATTTTTTTTCTCCAAAGTGAGAGTATAAAAGATCACCAGTAATATAGATCAAGTGATTTAAAACAAGCTGTTGGAACCAGTAGGTTAACAATTCATTGTGCATCCTTCAGGATGACAAATCCACACAATAAATATTTTGGAAGCAACGTCCCGCTACTCTCTAGTATTGGAAACACACTCCAGCAGGACTCACCCAGGTCACTGTTGTCTGTTGGAACAACACACTATGTATGACTACAACCTACTATAAACTTTAAAAAAACAACACACTATGTATGACTACAATCTACTATAAACTTTTAAAAAACAACACACTATGTATGACTACAACCTACTATAAACTTTAAAAAAACAACACACTATGTATGACTACAACCTACTATAAACTTTAAAAAAACAACACACTATGTATGACTACAACCTACTATAAACTTTAAAAAAAACAACACACTATGTATGACTACAACCTACTATAAACTTTAAAAAAACAACACACTATGTATGACTACAACCTACTATAAACTTTTAAAAAACAACACACTATGTATGACTACAACCTACTATAAACTTTAAAAAAAAACAACACACTATGTATGACTACAACCTACTATAAACTTTAAAAAAACAACACACTATGTATGACTACAACCTACTATAAACTTTTAAAAAACAACACACTATGTATGACTACAACCTACTATAAACTTTAAAAAAACAACACACTATGTATGACTACAACCTACTATAAACTTTAAAAAAACAACACACTATGTATGACTACAACCTACTATAAACTTTTAAAAAAACAACACACTATGTATGACTACAACCTACTATAAACTTTAAAAAAAACAACACACTATGTATGACTACAACCTACTATAAACTTTAAAAAAACAACACACTATGTATGACTACAACCTACTATAAACTTTAAAAAAACAACACACTATGTATGACTACAACCTACTATAAACTTTTAAAAAACAACACACTATGTATGACTACAACCTACTATAAACTTTAAAAAAACAACACACTATGTATGACTACAACCTACTATAAACTTTAAAAAAACAACACACTATGTATGACTACAACCTACTATAAACTTTAAAAAAACAACACACTATGTATGACTACAACCTACTATAAACTTAAAAAAAAAACAACACACTATGTATGACTACAACCTACTATAAACTTTAAAAAAACAACACACTATGTATGACTACAACCTACTATAAACTTTAAAAAAACAACACACTATGTATGACTACAACCTACTATAAACTTTAAAAAAACAACACACTATGTATGACTACAACCTACTATAAACTTTTAAAAAACAACACACTATGTATGACTACAACCTACTATAAACTTTTAAAAAACAACACACTATGTATGACTACAACCTACTATAAACTTTAAAAAAACAACACACTATGTATGACTACAACCTACTATAAACTTTAAAAAAACAACACACTATGTATGACTACAACCTACTATAAACTTTAAAAAAAACAACACACTATGTATGACTACAACCTACTATAAACTTTAAAAAAACAACACACTATGTATGACTACAACCTACTATAAACTTTACAAAAAACCACACGCACACAATATTATTTATACTCTTAATATTCAAAAAGTCATTTTACACCTTAGCCGGTCCCAAGCCCGGATAAAAAAAGGAGGCGGGGGAACAGTAACAAGCTTGCTAAAAAACCTGAGTCTGAGCTGACCCGGCTGATAGTACCCTGTAAGGGCTCCAGGGATACAGGATGAGTCTGTACTCCATGTTAGGAGCAGCTGCACATGGTGTCTGTTCTTCATATCAGAGACGGCCATTTCATATATTGGAGCTAAGTCACTGGTCTGCCACTGAGTAGTGCTCCCAGTCTTAACACATTCTACTTCACCCAGTCTCAATCTCTACAAGCTTGATATCCTAATATGTGTGAGAGAAAAGAAAAAAAAGTCATAGTTTGGTAGCCTGCCAATCTAGCTAGGTACAGTGACAACATTGAGCACACACACAAACAATGACAAGATGACAATGTAACACCCACATTTAAACTTACCAGGTTGATCAGTGCCATCTTCATCATCAGTTTCTTTTTCTGCTCGTCCTCCTGAAGCCAAGTGTTGCGGTCACTCTCAGTGGGGATATAGCACATATTCAAATTGGTATATTGGAGGGACATCTGGTGTTAACCCTTCTTTTTTTTTTAAACACAAGTTAATAAGACCAAATCCAAATAAAATAAATAGTGTGTGAGGTTTCGGTAACAGCGTTGTTACCATCTTCAGACAAAAGTACTGATACGTAATCCAAATTGTGCCTTTTATATACAGTTAAACCTGTCTATAGCACCCCCTCTTGGGACTCACCAAAATAGGGTGCTATAGAGAGGGGGTGTTATAGACAGGTCACTTCAATGTAAATCGCATCGTAATACGTATTTAAAATCGGGTGCTATAGAAAGGAAGGCGCTATTTAGAGGTGGCGCTATAGACAGGTTTAACTGTATATATTTTAAATATGTGTATTATCTTTACAAATCAGTGTGTTGAAATACAAACAAAATATATAAACAACTTTAAAAAACACAAGGGGATAAAAACTTAAGGTAGTTGTACCATTTAACATGTATATCGGGATTCAGACACAATAACTTTGTAGGATATTTAGATACACAGTGCCCTTTAATGAAGACACATGAGATAACCAAGTGTAAACAAAATTGCCCCTGTCTCCTAAAAAAAAAAAGAGATGATTGTGGTGACATCAAAACATGAAACTTCTTCAAGTTTTGTCCATGAGAGTGTATGAAAAAAAGACAATACAATTGTAATACAATATAATGTAGCATATGATTGTAGAACGACATTTGACAATTTTTCCACAAATGTTTCTTTTGAACTAAAAATTGTAATATATAGAAACTTTATTTTTCCGTTCATCATTACTCTTCACAATTCATCCTTTCATACTTCATCTCTAAGGATAGAAATAGTGTTATTTCTCCTTAAAATATATTATGATTTATCGTTAAAAAAATACAAAAAAAGAAACATTTGCAGAAAAATTGTCAAACAATACAATTGTACTGACAAAGATCAGGTTGATGAATTAAGAGAAGGTCATATCTCCTGATTGTGCAACTATAAGTTGTTGATGGCTTGTGCCATCTGTCCATTAGCAACTTTTACAATACAAACACAAGGTAATAAGACCAAATCCAAATAAATAAATAGTGTGTGACGTTTCGGTAACAGCGTTGTTACCATCTTCAGATTGTATATATTAGAAACACAAGGTAATAAGACCAAATTCAAATAAATAAATAGTGTGTGACGTTTCGGTAACAGCGTTGTTACCATCTTCAGATTGTATATATTAGAAACACAAGGTAATAAGACCAAATTCAAATAAATAAATAGTGTGTGACATTTCGGTAACAGCGTTGTTACCATCTTCAGATTGTATATATTAGAAACACAAGGTAATAAGACCAAATCCAAATAAATAAATAGTGGGTGACGTTTCGGTAACAGCGTTGTTACCATCTTCAGATTGTATATATTAGAAACACAAGGTAATAAGACCAAATCCAAATAAATAAATAGTGGGTGACGTTTCGGTAACAGCGTTGTTACCATCTTCAGATTGTATATATTAGAAACACAAGGTAATAAGACCAAATCCAAATAAATAAATAGTGTGTGACGTTTCGGTAACAGCGTTGTTACCATCTTCAGACAAAAGTACTGAATGGTCTTGGCTACACCCTGGATCCTGAAATTAACTCCAGTAAACATATTGAAGAAGTTATTAGAAAAGGAAGAGACCGACTAAAAATCCTGAAATATATTTCAGGAAGAGAGTGGGGAGCCGATGCAACCACACTAAAATTAACTTACGCATCTCTAATTAGACCTATCCTGGAATATGGATATCAAATCTATGGTACAGCATCTGAAACAAATCTAAAATCACTGGAAAGGATACAACTAAGTGCAGCTAGAATTATTACAGGTCTTCGAAATACCTGCCCTAATGATATTGTACTTTACGAGGCAGACATTATGCCCTTAAAGGATAGAAGAAGCTACAATCTGCCAAAATATATAAACAAAATCAAGAGTTATGGAAACAAACACAGAACTTCCAATTACATACTTAATTGGGAATCCAATCTAAGACTCAAAAAAGAAGGCCCTCTCCACCTGGCCAAAAGAAATGGATTTTTAAAATATAAAGTAGAAAAAAATTATTTAGCAGAAAAAATTTCTCCATGCAAACCACTACAAAATGTTATTTTTAATGCCTCTTTAAATGAACCCACCAACAAACAATGCCAAAATCCAGAATACTTAAAACAATTATCATTAGAAATAATTAATAACATTCCTAAAAATGCAATAACTATTTATACCGATGGTAGCAGAGATGAGCTAGGACACACTGGCAGTGGCTGTCTCATCAAAACCACAAATGGCATTGAGAAAATGAACAGAAGAAACCCAGATTTTTGCTCAGTCTTTAGATCAGAACTTATAGCCATCTATGAAGCCTTAAAATCCATCAGAAATACTAATTATCAAGATATCTGGATTCTTACTGATAGTAGAAGTGCCATACAACACTTGAGTCACACAGGGGAACTCAGAGACAAAGTAAGCAGGAACATAATTGGCTATCTCCAAAAACTCTCAAAAACCTCAAAAATTCACCTTCAATGGATACCCTCACATGTTGGAATTGAAGGCAATGAAGCTGCTGATGTGCTAGCGAAAAAAGGCACAAAAGAACCCTTGCCACAGAAAAATAAACTTACTTTTAAAGAAATAGAGACAGTAGCCAAAACAAAAATAAACAAGAACTGGAGGATCCCACCTAAGCACAGTTGGTACAGTGGAGTGAACCCAGGAGGAGCTCTGAACATCAGAAATAGACAGCATCAAACAACACTAACAAGATTTAGAACAGGCCATCTCAAGCCATTGAAGATAGAAAATAATAACAAAATCTACCCCACTTGCCCAAAATGTAGCTTGGCACCTGCAGCTCCAGAACACATTTTGGCTTGCATTAGATGCACTAAACAGGACCTTTGGGAGAGGCCGCTGCTCATCATAAAACAGCTCGAGGAGCATGAACTCATGGAATTCGTGTAATCTTTACACAAGGGGATAAGAAACAACAACAACAACAACTGAATGGTCTATAAAAATGATAAGGCACAATTTGGATTATAGATTATAAACACAAGGTAATAAGACCAAATCCAAATAAATAAATAGTGTGTGACGTTTCGGTAACAGCGTTGTTACCATCTTCAGACAAAAAGTACTGAATTATATATTTATTTATTTGGTCTTATTACCTTGTGTTTATAATCTATAATCCAAATTGTGCCTTATCATTTTACAATACAAGTTCATCCCTGAGTTTACAATTTATTAAAAATCAGCAAGCAATGCAGAGCTAGGTTTCTATTTTTATTTCTCTACCTTTCCAGGTTAGCATGCCAACAGGAGCACCTTCTAGCTATACACTCCGGTCTGTATAGTTAGCTGGACGTTGGCCTGTTGAAGGGCACGTTGGCCACATGGAAAGCTAGAGAAATAAACCTAGCCTTGGATTTCTTGCTGATTTTATTGGATTGACTATTTTTAGCCGTATCATCAGGAGATGTCTTTCCCTAAAAATATGAAAGTTATAACTCTGCATTTGTTGGTCCCAATCCCAGAGGAAAAAAGGAGGAGGGGGAGCAGTAACAAGCTCACTAAAAAACCTGGGCTCAGCTGGCCTGTCTGATAGTACCCTGTAAGGGTTCCTAATTCAGGGATACTGATTGAACAGTGTTTGTACTCCATGTTAGGAGCGGCTGCACATGACGTCTGTTCCTCATGTCAGAGGTGAATATTTCATATTGGAGCTAAGTCACTGGCCTGCTACTTGAGTAGTGCTCCCAGTCTTGACAACAAAAGTATGCACATTTTACATCACCCATTCATTATGGCTGTCAAAACATCATCAAAAGTCTCAAGCTCTACAAGCGGGTTACCCTTATATGATTGTTGAATGGGGATAAGAATGAGGAAGATGAAGGTTATATTTTTTTACACTTAAAAGTGCCACAAAACAAATCACCTGAAACTTCTGGGCTTGTTGAAAGTCGTCCTTGAGACTCTGTGCGTCTCTTTGGTACTGGAGAGTCTTGGCATCCAAGCTGCTACAGCTGGAGGTCCATTGGGTGAGGTTGCTCGAAGCTTCAGCCATCTCCTTATCTAGATCCTGCCACACAAACATCTGTGGAAGCCATTGCACTGTGACAGAGCTGTTGGCTGGGAGTTGGTTTACAGATTTAAGAAGGACTCCAAGACCCAAAAGCTTGAGAGTCAATTCAATTATATATTTTTGCAACAAACACTTCCCTGGATGGAATTTTTTTTCTCCAAAGTGAGAGTATAAAAGATCACCAGTAATATAGATCAAGTGATTTAAAACAAGCTGCTGGAACCAGTAGGTTAACAATTCATTGTTCAGGATGACAAATCAACACAATAAATATTTTGGAAGCAACGTCCAGTTGCACACTCCAAGAGGACTCACACAGGTCACTTTCTGTTGAAAGTAACAGAGGTAAGTTGTTTACACTAGGTGCGATTACAATGATTCTTGCAAAGATCCAACTCTACCATTGAGTGAGACAGGTAACCAAATGAAAGCTCTGAAACACTTGTAAAAATCAAAATGCTTCTTACATGTGTGTAGATATGTGATATGCAACTTACAGTAAAAGCCAGTCTCTTAACTATTCACCATGATATCATGGTTTGTATCATGCAGATTTCACATTAAAGGAAATTTTATTGAAACTTGCTTTTCTATCAGTAGCAAAAATAAAATTCTGTACCAACTTCACCATTGAGTGCGGCAAGTAACCAAACAAGGCTGTGACCCACTTGTAAGAGTAAAATTCAAACTGCATTTTCTACACATGTGCAGATATGTGACGAGTGACTAACTGTCAGACTTCAAACTATCCACCATGATTATCATGGCTGGTATTGAGCGAACATCACATTGGAAGCACACTGTTGAAACTCACTTTCTATCAGCAGCAAAAAAATAAATAAACAAATTAATTAAGAAAAAGGCATCTCCTTATCGTGCAACAGCAGAGCTACTTTTCCCGATCATGAAGACAGAAGACCCAAGTTTTAGACCCACATATAGGATAAGAAAAACTAGAGGATATAAGAAATGGAAGCATGAAAGTTTATTTTTTAAAATAAACACAAACCTCTCCGCTGTCCTTACTGCGATGAAAAATATATTGGGAGGGCCTGGCTCATCAGTGGTGAACCCTTCCTGCAATTTCGGCAATTTAATTTATCAGAGACCGTTTCTTTCTAGAGTTCTAATACTGTATCGGATCATTCTGCTTATATATGCTACACTGAAGGGATGAATTTTAGAAATGGATTTCAAGCAAACTATGGACATAAGCTTTTAGGACAGTAGAATTACATATAAATATTAGCATCGAGCTCTTCCGCAACCAATAAGTAAAAGGCCATAAAGGTTTGTGTTTATTTAGAAAAGAAACATTCGTTCTTCAGTGCTTCCATTTCTTATACAGTAGAACTACCTCCCTGTAGAGGACAACACCTAATTGCAGAGCCAAAGTGTCTTTTAGGGAGAGGACTCCTCTTACCGGAGAGTTGCTAAATTGTAAAAAGGGTAATTTTGCAAATGAAAACCGTCCTTTGTGGAGAGGTGTCCTCTTACCGGAGAGTTGCTAAATTGTAAAAAGGGTAATTTTGCAAATGAAAACCGTCCTTTGTGGAGAGGTGTCCTCTTACCGGAGAGTTGCTAAATTGTTGGTCATTTTTACAATGAAAACTCTTCTTTGTAGAGAGGTGTCCTCTTACTGGAGAGTTGCTAAATTGTTGGTCATTTTTACAATGAAAACTCTTCTTTGTAGAGAGGTGTCCTCTTACTGGAGAGTTGCTAAATTGTTGGTCATTTTGACAATGAAACATGAGGTCATTCCAGCTAGAAGACACCTTCAGAACAGTTTTCATCAACTAAATTACCATTTTTACTAATTAGTAACTATCCGGTAAAAAGGACACCTCTCCCTGAAGGACACTTTGGCTCTACAATTAGGTGTCCTTTACAGAGAGGTGTTCTCACTTTATATAAAGAAAGATTAGAGTTAAAAAATAAACATGAATTTATCATTTTAAGCAATAGGCGGAGACAAGTTGTTAATGATGATTATATCTGAATTTAAAAGGTATCATCATTTCTGGGGTCTACTACCCTGTATACAAAAAAAAAAGAGAAAATCACCTTGATAGATTGTCTCAATTCGACGCATGTGGAGATCACCAGGTTGAGATGTTCAGAGATTTCCTTCTCGTGGAGCTCAATGTCAAAGTTGGAGGCCTGAGACAGAGGTTACATATATAGCCAGGGTTGGGGGACACAACTCACCTCCAGGCTGCAGCCAATATCTGCGTAGAGACATGGACGGATCTTCTTTGGGCAGGTCCGGTAGTGCATTTCAATCTGGGAAAATAAACATCCGCTCTTGGAGAGAAATTTAAGATTTAACATCTATATTTTCAAGGTAATAAGACCAAATCTGAATAAATAAATAAATAGTATGTGATGTTTCGGTTCAGACAAAAGTGCTGAGTAGTAACTGTATGAAGAAGTCTGAATATGGTAACAACGCTGTTACCAAAAGGTCACACACTATTTATTTATTTGGATAATTTGGTCTTATTAACTTATGCTTCTAATCTATAATCCAAATTGTGCTTTATCATATATAAATATATATCCATTTTATTAAACTGGCCTTCTCCTGGGGAGAAACAAACCAAAAATACAAAAAGAAGAAAAAAAAACTCCTGGTTTTACAACTGAAAGTTGTATAGTCAAATAACTAACATTCATGATGCATTATATATAGAAACTGAAATGAACATACAGTAAAACCTCGCTAAAACAAACCTGAGATATAGCAAATTTTCCCTTATAACAAACCAGGGATATAGTGAACCATCGCTTATAACAAAAATCTGATATAACCCCCATCTATTTATGGGAGAGAGATAAGTTACAGAAACGGAAATGAAAATACAGTAAAACCTCGCTAAAACAAACCTGGGATATATTAAACCTTCCCTTATAATGAACCTGAAATAATCCCCATTTTATAATACAGTGAACTATGGTGAACCATGGCTATAGTGAATCAGAGGTTCAGTTCTATTGAGGTTCGCTATAGAGAAAGGTTTTACTGTACTGGAAAAAATCCAGAGAGAGAGAGATTGAAACTACATTATTTCAAAGTCCATATAAGATTATATAAGGTTAATAATATAAATATAATAAATATGGTTATATAATGATGAATAAATAGATATAAATATATAAAATCTATATATATAAAAATGAATGTTTGTATGTTTGTTTGTTTGTATGTCCGGTATACAAATTCGCAGTAGTTCACTAATTCAAACCAAAATTTCCATACATAGGTAAAAAAATACGGGGAAGACGATAGGCTATTTTTAAAAATATATAAATCAATTATTAAAACTATATATTCAAATTATTCTACTTAGCTCACAAACAGCGCCCTCTATCAAAGATTAGATTAAATTATGCTGATGCAAACAAATAGATAATGCTAATAACAAACAATTATAAAAAAAAATCTTATCTAAATATATATCACTCGGGTAGATATGCACACGGGTTAATCCCGGGGCGAAGCCCAGGTCACCCGTCTAGTATTATATAAATATATATTGTAACGAATATTATCATTATTATCATAATATTCTGTGTGTTCTGGAATATTATTATCATTAATATTCGTTAGGCAAACTTCCACTCGGATAAAACCCGGGCGAAGCCGGGTACACATCCGCTAGTAATTGATAAATATACATATATATAAATATAAACAAGTCATTATTGGTGGCGCCCTCCGCGGGAAAGACTCCGCCACCAATGGACTGGAGAGAGAGAGAGAGCTGAGGAGGTTAATACAACAAGAGACAGCTGACAACTTACCGTCTTGAAGAGGTTGTCTGTCTTGTGGCAATACTCGCAGGTGACCAGTCTCAGGTCACACTCCTTCTCATGCTCCTGACAACACACATCCTTGTAACTTCTTTACAAATTAAGAAGGGGGTCGAAGGTCTAAACTGGTGGTTTTCAACCGCTATGACCCAGAATCAAATCCTGCATTGGGCACTTTTTTTCTAATTAAAAAAAAAAAAAGATCCAATGGCCTCCAATTCTTTCAAAAGTCCAACCCCACCAGCAAGTTATTTTGTTTTTATTTAGAGGGTTGGTGAAGAGATGAATGGTATAAAATTTGGATTTCTGATAGCCATGACCTGGGATCGATTCCCGTATTGGACACTTTTTTTTTTCTTTATAAAAATTGATTCAATGGGACTCGAATTTTGCAAAAGTCCAACACCACCAGTAAGTTCAAATAACCAAACGAGACTCTGGCATATTTGTAAGTGAAAAAGTCGAACTGGTTTTCACATGTGTAGATATGTGGTTCATTTACAGTAAAAGTAGCCGCTAGCTTCTTCCCACCATGATTATAATGGATACAACTTCCTTAAGTTTTGTCCATGAGTGTATTGTCTGAATCCCGATATACATGCTAAAAGGTACAACTTCCTTAAGTTTTGTCCATGAGTGTATTGTCTGAATCCCGATATACATGCTAAAAGGTACAACTTCCTTAAGTTTTGTCCATGAGTGTATTGTCTGAATCCCAATATACATGCTAAAAGGTACAACTTCCTTAAGTTTTGTCCATGAGTGTATTGTCTGAATCCCGATATACATGCTAAAAGGTACAACTTCCTTAAGTTTTGTCCATGAGTGTATTGTCTGAATCCCTATATACATGCTAAAAGGTACAACTTCCTTAAGTTTTGTCCATGAGTGTATTGTCTGAATCCCAATATACATGCTAAAAGGTACAACTTCCTTAAGTTTTGTCCATGAGTGTATTTTCTGAATCCCTATATACATGCTAAAAGGTACAACTTCCTTAAGTTTTGTCCATGAGTGTATTTTCTGAATCCCGATATACATGTTAAAAGGTACAACTTCCTTAAATTTTGTCCATGAGTGTATTGTCTGAATCCCGATATACATGCTAAAAGATACAACTTCCTTAAGTTTTGTCCACAATTGTAAGATTAGTGCAGTGATGGGTGACACAGGATAAGAACACACAAACATTCCTTACTTCAAATTCACTGGCAAACACGGTGTGATGGCAAAAGCTACAGGTCTTCTGAGACTTGGGACAGTTGAGCTGGTGAGATGCTTCCTTGGACTTGTGGATGGTGAGACCACAGATGCATTCCTTGAAGCCTTCAGGACATGTCGGGATATGGCTCTGTCAAACACCGCCGTGTGAAGCTACAAGGGGAGGCAACAACACAACAGTTTTACCGTACATGATTCAAGATATAAAATTATGAGAAAAGCATTTTAAAAACTACAAAAAATGTTCTCACAATGAATTTATTTTTATTTTAAAATGGAGCTCATCCTTAGTACATGTGGTACAGAGAACTGGAGGATCCCACCTAAGCACAGCGGGTACAGTGAAGTGGACCCAGGGGGAGCTCAGAACCTCAGACAGCACCAAACAACACTAACAAGATTTAAAACAGGCCATCTCAAGCCATTGAAGATAGAAAATAACAACAAAATCTACCCCACTTGCCCAAAATGTAGCTTGGTGCCTGCAGCTCCAGAACACATTTTGGCTTGCATTAGATGCACTAAACAGGACTTTTGGGAGAGGCTGCTGCTTATCATAAAACAGCTCGAGGAGCATGAACTCATGGAATTCGTGTAATCTTTACACAAGGGGATGAGAAACAACAACAACTTTCCAACCAACAAATTAACTGTCTATTTAGTTCTATTTTTTCCATTTGCAGAGATCTCCATTGGCTAATGGCCACCGTACCAAAAGGAATGATGCATTCTCTATGCACCGAGCGGCCATTGTTTGGCCCCTCGTGCCCGCCATTATGGTCTGGCTCCATGGGGTCGACCAATCAAACCCACAGGCGTCTTCGAGAGTTCATGGCAAGGTTGCTGACTGAGCCCTCCCGTTCGGACTTAGTTAAACCCGTCCTACGCTCCAATAGGACTCCCCCCCCCCTTTGGCCCTCGAACCCTTTGTTCACAGTACTCCCTGAATCTGCCAACGAATCAAGGACCTCTGAGGTTCTGAGGTTTATGCAGGGAACCAACGCGAAGGCGGGAGGGTGGTACTACTGTGTGCACCCCTTGGTTTTTCATGGAGCACACGGCAAGGACGCTCCCAATGGCGCACACATAGAGCGAAGACCCAAGAGTTTCAAGACACATGCGCCTCACGCCAGCCAACCAAGGGCAGTTCGCCAGCTTACAGCTTCACTGGCGATCAGCCAGTGGCACCCCGACGCAAGGACGAACACGCTGAGTCGCCTCTCCACTCCCCTATCTCAAGGGTGAGTGAGGGGTGGGCATTCTTCTTTCCCCACGCATAGTTGGTACAGTGGAGTGGACACAGGAGGAGCTCTGAACCTCAGAAATAGACAGCACCAAACAACACTAACAAGATTTAGAACAGGCCATCTCAAGACATTGAAGATAGAAAATAATAACAAAATCTACCCCACTTGCCCAAAATGTAGCTTGGCACCTGCAGAACACATTTTGGCTTGCATTAGATGCACTAAACAGGACCTTTGGGAGAGGCTGCTGCTTATCATAACACAGCTCGAGGAGCATGAACTCATGGAATATATATTTGGATTTGGTCTTATTACCTTATGTTTATAATCTATAATCCAAATTGTGCCTTATAAGTGGGAGTTTTGTTCAACAAAATAGTTGCGCTTGCACAATTTTCTCTCTCCATAGTTCATTTTCATAATACAATTTTGCATATACCCTCTTATAATTATATATCTCTGTCCTTTATCTTTAAATGCAAATCTTCTAATACATGTAAATTTATAATACAATATAATGCGGCTTGTGATTGTAGAACGACATTTGAAAATTATCCCGCATGTGTTTCTTTTCAACGAATAATTTATTTCAAGTTCAACAGTTTACCATTACTCTTCACAATTCACCCTTTCATACCTCATCCTAAAGGTTAGAAATAATCGTTATTTCTCCTTGAAATAAATTTTGATTTTTTGTTGAAAAGAAACACATGCGGGATAATTTTCAAATGTCATTTTACATGTAAATATGCAGATATGTATATATAAACAAATCATATACTTATATGTTTTCAATTTTTCTCCCATGGAAGGGCAGGAATGCTTGAAAACTCTTGAAAAAAAAAAAAAAAAACTTTAAAAGAAACCTTTCACCTTATGATTTCGCGCTTTTTACAAACTTTTTCCAGGTAATTATATAACCCAAGATATATTTATACAGTATATTTGTTCTGAAAATAGAGAAATCCATATTTAAATCATTAGATAATAAAAAGGCATATTTTGGATTGAATAAATAAATAGATATAATAAATAAATAGGCACACATATAAATATTTTATTCAATCCAATATATGCCTTTTTATTATATAATATATATATATATTAAAAATAATGAAGGCATATCCTGACCAGGAGCACATGAGCTTTCTAGATGGCAGAGCACCATCTAGTGGAACAGAAATCAACTAAACATTGATTTAACCTGTTACCTGATATTTGGCCAACCCAATTTCTTGATAAATCAATTATATATCATTGATAAAAATCAATAAATCATTATTTTTTCATATATATATAATAATTATCGTTTTGGGATTGGTTGGTTGTTTGGATTGGACCCTTTTTGGTTTGTTGATTGTTGTAAGGCCCTGTTAACTTACTGTATGGCACAGTCGTCTAGTCGAAGGGGTAGGTTTGTCACAGGGGAAATAACGAGAAGGAACACTGGATGGGATTGAAAGAGGACCTAGCGATTAAGGGAGAGAAGGTTTTGAGAGACTAATGGTGCACTTTGACTATGATATGTTCGGAGAGATTGAATATTTTACCTGGGTGAGATGGGGTTAAGCACGTCCTGCTTCTTGTGGTGTCGAGCTCCCAACTGACTAACTTGAGTCCGAGATTTACCTCGTTAACTCTCTATTGCTCTCATTGGTTGAAATCGTCTACATGGCGACTTTGGATTGGATGTTAGCTATTCATACTCAACTCTGATTGGATATTGGTGCCTCCATTGTCTTTGTCATGATTACCATCCTCCAGGAAGAAGAAGGTCCTTGAACCTAGTTTTATGGTTCCTGGGTAATAACCCTTACTTCCTGGATAATGAAATCCTGGTAATGGTTGTTTCTCTCAAGTTCACTAGGCCTAACCTTTATTAAAACCTTTTGGATCATACATTGCATATATATTGTGGTGGGGTTACATCTTGTTATACACAAATTATGACATATATATATGGCAATTTAAGCCAACAACCCCATGTATATAACTTATAACAAGATTTTAATGTTGTATAATAGAACACAGCTGTTAATGATTATACGTATTATTGACATGTTTCTTTACATCATCATATGTAATGTAATTTGTACAAAGTGGATAAATAAATACAAATCTGTAATAGATTTAAGAGTTGAGCTAAGCAAGAGATAGAAGTCATAACGTCAAAAACGAGATAGATTCCCACAACAAGACCACCCACACTTCACATGTGGTGGAACGCAGGGCCCCCTCTCACACCTGGTGACAGGCCCCCTTTTCTCAGAAACGGCCCCCTGTCACATAAGGCCCCCCCGTCTTTAACCTATAAATACAATCACTTTACAGTGACTTGACAGTTTAGTTCACACTTAGCGTCAGCTCATGTCGGTCGTACCTGAGTTCCATCCCATCCATCATGAAGACGAGTAAGAAATCTTCTAGCTCTCCATGTTTCGCTCTTAGCTCAACTTTTATCTGTTACGGAACTTTCTTAGTGCAATTGTGTCTTCGTTTTTTGTGGGGACATCCCAAACTTTCCACTAAGCCTCGACCACGACTGCCTGTATTTTGTGAGAACTTTTAAAGGTCTTCCAAGGTGCAGAGAGGTACTGGAAAACTCTACATCCTGACTGTTCCTCTCGGTTAACACAGTATAGCGAGAGTCAACAACCAAACATCAACTCATTTCATATATATATACAGTTAAACCTGTCTATAGCGCCCCCTCTTGGGACTCACCAAAATAGGGTGCTATAGACAGGTCACTTTTAATGTAAATCGCATCATACTACGAATTTAAAATTGGGTGCTATAGAGAGGGAGGCGCTAGTTAGAGGGGGCGCTATAGACATGTTTAACTGTATATATATAATAATACAAGAAAATAAGACCTAATCCAAATAATTTATTAGTGTGTGACGTTTCGGCAACAGCATTGTCACCATCATCAGACAAAAGAATAAATTTATTCTTCTATATAATTTCAATAATAAATTATTTGGATTAGATCTTATTTTCCTGTATTATCTATAATTGTGATTTACCATGTATATATGTAAATAAACCAGGAGAGCCAACTATCTCAACTGTCACTAGTGCCATGCAATCTACATGAAGATAAAAATGACCTATAAAATAAGGACACACCTCTCCCATCAAAATAAGATATCAAAACTAAGGGTGTCGGGTCGGTGACAAGGCAACAACAACACCAGCTGATGGTCGGTTGAATTATAAGAGTTCCTATACTTTGGAGTCCCAGAGGGAACAACTTTACCTCGAGAATGAGCCTCTCAAAGCCTCTGTTACAGTAAAGACAGAAGACTTTTCTCTTGGGGCAGAGGACCCTCTTGTGGTGGGCCTCGCTGATCTTGCTGACGGCCACATTGCACTCGCTGCAGTGGACCGGGACATACTCGCAGGACGGCCAGTGGGCCTGCCACACACACACAGGGCTATCACACTTGGTATCTTTCTGTCTTCTCCCAGGTAAACACATGTTTTTTTTTTTTGCTTATCCCTAGTACATGTGGTACAAGCCATGGTAATTATGGTGGGTAGGAGTAGGCGACTGCTTTTACTGTGAATGCACCACATGTCTACACATGTGAAAAGCAGTTCGACTTTTGCACTTACAAATGTACCAGAGTCCCATTTGGTTACTTTCACATGCTGGTGGGGTTGGACTTTTGCAAGAATCAGGGGCCAATGGAGCATTTTTTTTTTTTAAATCAGAAAAAAGTGCTCAATGTGGGAATCGAACCCGGGTCGTAGCAATCGAAAACCAACAGTTTAGACCATCCTTCCACCGACCCCCTGAACCCAAGATTAAAGTAATACAACAGATTTCTGGAGATGAGAGTTTCTTTTTTATGAATGTTATCTCTTCCCTGCCCTTCTACAGGCGTACATAAAACCAATAACGCTGTTTTATTATTATTCTTTTCTTTATTAAGAAAAAGGCATCTCCTTATCGTGCAACTGAAAGTTGCTGAGGGCTTGCGCCATCTATCGGAATAAATATCAACTATTCTCGTTGATTTTTAATTATTCCAGAATTGGCCAAATACCCATTCTTGATTAATCAAGAAAAGCTTCCCACAGACGCGTTTCGGGCTGTTGACCCTCATCAGTGTGGTGCAAGCTGTACCTAAATAACCAAAAAATTGGTCATTAAGGCATCCTGAAAAATCATGAAACGGGTAGTTAAGGCCAGAATTGCGTGAGAACACTACACAATGTGAAAAAATAGTACAAATGTAATATTGTACTTTATGTATTTCTTTAGAAAGGCATGGATGCCTGTAAGCTTGAGATTTCATTAAATAAAAAAAGAAACTCCATCTTCAGAAACCTGTTGTATTATTTTAATCTATATTTAGATTTAAACAAGTAAATTAATAAGACTAAACCCAAATAAATAGCGGGTAACATTTCGGTAACAACGTCGTTACCATCATCATACAAAAGTATTAAAGGAGTAGTAATGATTCAGTACTTTTGTCTGATGATGGTAACAACACTGTTACTGAAACACACTATTTATTTATTTGGATTTGGTCTTGTTACCTTGTGTTTCTAATCTATAATCCAAATTGTGTCTTATCATCTTCCTCGAGTCTTGGTATAGAATATAAGAAAATGGAGTCTCCCTATGTGTAACTGAAAGTTACAGATGGCTTGCACAGTTTTGACTAAACATTAATTTATCATTATCCCCCATATCATAATGGGGCTATATATATATATGATAAAGTACAATTTGGATTATAAACAACAAGATAATAAGATATCAAGACTTTGGGTCTTAATGGGGGCTTTTGTTTTTATGTTGTATATATGTATGTATATATCATACTTACATAATCTTTCTTTTTCTTCTTCTGTATATTCCCCACTTTCACAGGCCTATCTCTCTTGTAATCTCTGGGAGAATCCTCTATAAGACCAGTGTGTCTTAATAAAAGCTTCTGTGTGTGTGTGCATGATAATAAGTGATCAAATCCAAATAAATAAATTGTATCTGACATTTCTATGACAACATTGTTACCATCATTAGACAAAAGTACTTTTGTGGTGGTGGTGTCTTGTCAATGGAGCAGATCAGATTGGTCCATGCACCCTGATCACAATACTGGCCAACCGAGGTGCCTTGTCTGTATGGATGTCCTCTTCAAAATACTTTTGTATAATGATGGTAACAACACTGTTACCGAAACATTACACACTTATTTATTTACTAGCGGATATGTACCCGGCTTCGCCCGGGTTTTATCCGAGTGAAAGTTTGCCTAACGAATATTATATATTATGAAGTATAATAAACAATGTTAAAGATTAGTTTTAATTATTAATCAAGATTGTGTGTGAATATGTGAGAAAGATGTAATATCGTTGTTGTTTTCTTGGCCGACTGTTTTACATATGGTGTTATCTTAAAATTGCTTGTTTTGAATATTTTTTTAGATTGAGTTGAATGAATTGCTGAATTTTTTTTTTGTATTTATATATAAATAAAATTAACTCTGTTGATTTTTTTTGTATTTAATCGATAACAGCGAAGTTACGCATGTTAAAGTTAGGAAAAATATTTTGATGTTAAGCAAAACCTGCTCCATCTCGTTTTACATAAATGTTGAAAATTTGGTCGAAATTGATGCATTGTAACGAAAGTTTCTAGTGAACAACACTTATGAAATTTGCATTTTATTAATATAGATTTAGGTTTAGTCTTATTACCTTGTTAGCTATATATATCTCTATATATATAAAAATGAATGTTTGTATGTTTGTCTGTCTGTATGTCCGGTATACAAATTCGCAGTAGTTCACTAATTCAAACCAAAATTTCCATACATAGGTAAAAGAATACCGGGAAGACGATAGGCTATTTTAAAAAATATATAAATCAATTATTAAAACTATATATTTTTAGTCAGAAAATGATGATGACGATATTGCTGTATCATGTTTGATTATCATATACAAAATTATATCGGGAAAAATTCCAAAAAGCAGAGACCACGGGTGAAACCAGTTCATTATTTTGTAAGCAGGAACAAAATTCTAACAGAAAAACATTCATTCGAGCAGAAAACAAAAGCCAGATCATCTTTCTATAAAAATATCGCTTCTCAGACACAAAGTTTGGAGCGGGACGTTTCACAAGAGTGACATCCACGGCGCCAATTTATAATTGTAACGAATAGTATTTGAATAGGGTACATTTAATAGGGTAAAACCTGGGCGTTGCCCGGGTCATTCGGCTAGTGTTATATAAAAATATTATTTTATTTTTAAAATTATATTTTACATAGATTCAAATATTCTGTTTATATCTACCACCAGATGTCAGGACTTTCCCAATATAAAACCGATTGTTGTTGTTTCTCGTTGGCCGGCTCAAACTTTTGTAAATTATGTAAATAAGTTTTTCATTTTTTGATAAGGCAAAATTTGTATTATCGATTATAAACACAAGGTAATAAGACCAATATTACCTTGTGTTTTTCTTTCTTTTTTTTTATTCTTACGCCTTAAGCCAGGCAGTACTTTTTTATCAAATTATGTTTTTATATATTCTTTTAGCTCAATTAAAGCAATTTTTGATAACTATTTTCATTATAATTATTCTGTTGGCACGACTGCCAAACAATTCCGTAATATGGATACCAAAATCAAGCAACAGCTAATAATTCTATAAAAAATAATCAAAATTAACAGAAAATCTTCTTATAACCTGATATATATATACACTTTTCTCTATGATAAATCAAGAAACGTAGAGAATACCATCATTTTTTGATCAAAATGTTAGCTACAAAATTTTCTCTTCCAAAATTGTTAAGTGACCTTATGGATCTTTCTTCTTCTTCTTCTTTCTTATCTCCACTCAATCACACTAAGGTATCAAGCTTGTAAAGCTTGAGATTTTTGATGGTGTCTGCTCGGGAAGAGAGCTCATCAATGGATGAGTCAATACAGTCAATAATAATGGAGCTTTCTGATTTCCAACATCTGGGACAAAAATTTAATTTTCTGCCAAAGTTAAAGCAGCAACTATTGCCGTGAGGTTATATTTCAACCAACTAGTGCAACAGCTTTATCTGAGGGGAAAAGGGTTTTGGAAAACATTTCCGGTATCAGATAACAAGTTTCCTGTATAAATGTCTTTGGTTGATGTCTAGAATTCGCTCTCTCTTTTTTTTTCTTTGATTATCCCTAGTACATATGGTACAGAGGCCATGATAATCATGGTGGGGTAGAAGTAGGCGACTGATTTTACTGTAAGTGTACCACATGTCTACAGCACATTTTAAAACTCTTTATTCAGACATTAACTACATAGCATTACTTACATAGAAGTATTTACATAAGAAAATAACAATGGCTATATACACATAGTAAAGTCAGTTTTACATGAATCAGTCTACATGTGAAAAGCAGTTCGACTTTGCACTTATAAATGTACACAAAGTAATGACGCGCCATCTATACATATAAAATGAAAGGATTTAAAAGCACGAATTTTTTCATCGCAGTAAGGGCAGTGGAAGTTTGTATTGTGTATAAAGTAAACATTCGTGCTTTTAAATCCTTTCATTTTATATGTATAGATGGCGCATTATTGCTTTGTGTTAATTTATGCCTAACTGGCCTTGTCTTTATTGCTTGCGGAAGAGCATTGCTCGATGCAAATATTTGAATGTGATTCTACTGTCCTATAAGCTTATGTCCATAGTTTGCTAGAAAACCATTTCTGAGATTCCATCCTTCAGTGCTGCGTGTATAAGCAGAATCGTCCAATAGAGTATTAGAGCTCTGAGAAGCGGTCTGGTGGATTAAATTAGCGAAACCGCTGGGAGGGTTCACCACTGATGAGCCAAGCCCTCCCAATATATTTTTTCATCGCAGTAAGGGCAGTGGAAGTTTGCATTGTGTATAAAGGAAACATTCGTGCTTTTAAATCCTTTAATTTTATACTTATAAATGTACCAGAGCCCCGTTTGGTTACATGTACTCGCTGGTAGGGTTGGACTTTTGCAAGAATTGGAGGTCTTTGAAGCATTTTTTTTTTTTTTAAATCAGAAAAAAAAAGTGCCCAATGTAGGAATCGAACCCGGGTCATAGCGATTGAAAACCAACAGTTTAGACCATCCTTCCACCGACTCCCCAGGATTCTCTCTAAATCCCTAGTGGGGGAATGCACATTCATCAGAAATAAATCATTTTAACAGCATCATCACAATCCCTGATAAAATTATCAATTTTAAAAACACTACGTTTAAAATATTCACAGTTAAACTGGGGGTCGGTGGAAGGATGGTTAAACCGTTTGGTTTTCGACCACTCCGACCCGGGTTCGATTCCCGCATTGGACACTTTTTCTGTTTAAAAAAAAATATTAAAAAATGCTCCAATATCCCCCGATTCTTGCAAAAGTCCAACCCAACCAGCAAGTGCAAGTAATCAAACGGGGCTCTGGCACATTTGTAAATGCAAAGTCGAACTGATTTCACATGTGTAGACATGTGGTGCGCTTACAGTATAAAGCAGTCGCTAACTACCCACCATGATTATCATGGCCTGTACCACGTGTACTTGGGTTAAGCAAAAAAAAAAACTTACATAGAAGTATTTACATAAGAAAATAACAATGGATATATTCACATAGTAAAGTCAGTTTTACATGAGTCAGTCTACATGTGAAAAGCAGTTCGACTTTGCACTTATAAATGTACCAGAGCCCCGTTTGGTTACATGTACTCGCTGGTAGGGTTGGACTTTTGAAAGAATTGGAAGTCTTTGAAGCATTTATTCTTTTTTAAATCAGAAAAAAAAAAGTGTCTAATGCGGGAATCAAACCCGGGTCATAGCGGTCGAAAACCAACAGTTTAGACCATCCTTCCACCGACCCCCCAGGATTCTCTCTAAATCCCTAGTTGGGAAATGCACACTCGTCAGAAATAAATCATTTCGATAACATCATCAATCCCTGAGAAAATTATCAATTTTAAAAACACTACGTTTAAAATATGCACAGTCAAACTTCTTTAAAACCAATACCTCAAGGGATTACACATAATTTTTGGTTGAATTAAAGGGGGTTAAATGAAAGAAAAATAGCCTTATATTGGAAAAAAAAAGGAAAAAAAAAAGGATTGTGAATTAAAATTGGAGTTTAGGATAAGACACAATTTGGATTATAGAATAGAAAAACACAAGGGGTAATAAGACCAAATCCAAATAGTGTGTGATGTTTCGGTAACCATTGATGATGGTAACAATGCTGTTACTGAAACATCACACAGTATTTATTTATTTGGATTAGGTCTTATTACCTTGTATTTCTATAGTCGATGTTGGATTAAAGAGGTTATACTATATGAAGCTATTTCTAGAGATCTGATCTTCAATTTAGCTATATATACAGTAAAACCCCGCTAATACGAACCCCGGATATAGCGAACCTTCCCTTATAACGAACCCACGGTGATTCCCAATTCCATTCCATTGAAAATACCATCGTTATAATGAACTTTGCAATTTTTAAAATAAGGAACTACCCCTATAATGAACCTATTTTCGGTTCCAAAATGATAAAATCTATTAAAAATACTATGCTTATAACGAACTTAAAATTGTGATTTAAAAAAATTTTAAAACAACAAAATTTTGAGCATGTTTCAGCTCACGAATCGTGATTTCAAAACAAAAAATTTGCGGCATTGTTTGTTTTCATTTCTGCTGGACCGTGACAGCGGGCGGCTACATTCGGCAACACCGGAGCTGACGTCACACCCGTACTTTCACAATCTGTTTTTGGTATCCTGCAAGCGGCGTTGCCAGGCTGACTTATATTCTCTTTCTCCATGATTACCATTTAATCAATATATATAATCCTTTCACCTTATTGTAGTTAATTAAAGAATAATTAACGTTAAGCGCTGTGTGTGTAATCAAATTGATATACAACAAAGATTATGAGACTGAAGAAGCGCAAGACCTAAAACGTCAGACTGAAGAAGCGCAAGACCTAAAAGGTCAGACTGAAGAAGCGCAAGACCTAAAACGTGAGTAACCAAATTTCCTTTGATTACTTGGCCCATCCTTTTTTCTACTTACCAAATATTTTGTAAAATGGCAAACACGACGATTACAAAATTAAATGGTGCTAATTACTCAAGCTGGAGCTTCCAGATGAAACTCGTTCTAATCGAAAACGACTTGTGGAGTTTGATCAATCCAGGAGAGGCTAAGCCTGACCCTAGTGACCTTGTTGCAACAAAACTTTTTTTGTCGCGGGAGGGTGAGGCGTTTGCAAAAATTTGCCTCGGGATTAATGATGAACAACAATTGCATGTTCAACATTTGAATACTCCGAAAGAGGTCTGGGAGGAACTGGAAAAATTATATGCACCAAAGGATAGTAGATATCGAGCCGTACAACTACAACAACAACAACAAAAGCCTTTATTTAGGGTCACTGACCCTATACAGGATTCACCAGAGGTATGCATAAGAACAAAGCAGTGAGACAAAGGAAATAACGATTTATACAGAAGAAAAAGAAAAAAAAACAAGAAAGAGAAAGAGGGAAGCAAGAAAAACAACACAAAAAGAGTAGCAGTAAGAAAGTGAGGAGTGAGTGTCACTTGGCCTTCTTCTGAGATACGGACTTGTGGAAACCATAAAATGCCGTAGCAATATACTTATTCTGGGTCATATTGTCAATTATTGATGGAAGTGAAGCACAGAGTTGCCCAGTTTTGAGCATAAGGGTTCTTATTTCTTCTTTCAGAGCAGAGCAATCAAAAATGAGCCGTACAACTGAGAAGGCAGTTATATGGCGAAAGGTTGACTCAGCACAGCAATATGGAAGGGTATATGGGGAAGATGAACCACACTGTAAACAAACTGGCCCAAATTGGTGACAAAATTGATGATGGCGATTTGGCTATGGTTCTTTTCGGTGGATTACCAGAGGATTGGGACACCGTTGTCTCAACCATATGTAACTTGCCTGATTCAGACTTCACGACCGCCACAGTTAAAAGACGGCTGTTGGCAGAAGCAGAAAGGCGTTCGTCTAATCTACCAAAAGATGTGAGTGCCATGGTCGTTAATGCCTCTTCGAAGCCCATTGAAACAGAAAAACAATTTAAAGCAAAGGTTGTTTGTTTCAAATGTGGAGGTAAAGGCCATTATGCAAGGGAATGCAGGAAGAAAGGAAAGAATGAACAAAGACTGAAGAGGTTTGACCAAAACAAAGGCGTAAATATGTCGGCAATGTGCAACACTTTGTTTGGAGCTACCGCCGAGACCTGGATCATAGATTCTGGAGCGACGCACCATATGACTCCCAAGAGAGATTACTTCACATGTCTGAAAGAGTGCACAAGCAATATGAGTTCCATCACTGTTGCGAATGGCTCTTCTATAGAAGCATGTGGTATTGGTACTGTCAGTGCCAATATTGTTGGACACAAGGGAGATGCCAGCAATATGGTTGCCCAGAACACCTTGTACATTCCAGATATGCGTCACAGTGTTCTGTCTGTACTCCAAATGATAGAAAACGGTAGAAAGGTTGTCTTCAACAGGAGTGGTTGCCACATTATGGACATGAAAGGTAAACTCTTGATAGAGGGAAAGAAGCTGGGTAGACTTTACTACGTCCAGACTACTCCATCCTCTCCGATAGATCAGAATGATCGTGTTTCTCTTGCATCTGAATGCAAGGAAGAGCTTACACTGGAACTTTGGCACAAAAGGCTGATGCATGTAAATGCATATACGATAGCAAAGATGGCCAAGAACCAAAGCGTAAGAGGACTTGTTTGCAGCCCGGCAAAGCCAGAAAAGTGCGAAGACTGCTTGATCGGCAAGTCTTACCGTCTGCCATTCCTTCAACACTCACACAAGGAGGAAAAAGAAATCATGCCGTTGGACTTGGTGCATGCGGACTTGATGGGTCCACTCGACGTATTGAGCTGGGGAGGAGCCAAGTACGTCTTAACCATCATTGATGAATCTACGAGATATACAAGTGTATTTTTCCTGAAAAACAAAGGCGGAACCCTGGGAAAAGTCAAAGAGTGGATTCAAGAATCTGAGAAACAAACCAGTCGGAAACTAAAACGAATACGTACGGATAATGGCTTGGAATTTTGTTCCAAGGAATGGGACACTTTCTGCACGAGCGTTGGAATAGTTCATGAACACACTATGACGTATACACCCCAACAGAATGGTGTGGCAGAAAGAATGAATAGGACACTCCTAGATCTTGTCAGGAGCACTATATCTGGAAGTGGTCTGCCAAAGGCTTCCTGGGCGGAGCTGACTTACACCGCAGCCTATGTCAGAAACAGAGTTCTCAACAATCACAATGGTGAAAGCACGCCATATGAACTGTGGACAGGGAACAAGCCTAGCCTTAAACACATAAGAGCTATTGGCTGTCAAGTATTTGTCCATATTCCAAGACAAGTCCGTAAATCCAAACTCGAAAGGAGAGCTGTCAAAGGTAACCTTGTTGGATATGCACTCAGAGGACGTGGCTACAGAGTGTGGATTCCTGAGATGAAGAAAGTGGTGGAATCTCGGGACTGTGTCTTCAAAGAGAGTGATGTATCGAGGAACGACAGCAACCGGGAGGTGCTTCCATCAGTTGAACACTACAGCTATGGGACTCAACGGGATTGAAGAGTATCCAGTGTCTTTATTAGATCAAGAAGACGTGATACCTACAGAAGAGGACAGCCATAATGAAAATACTGTGAAGCCTTCTCCTACTCGATCTCATCCAATGATCCTAAGGAACCAGAGAAATGCTTAGAACTCAATTGAACTCCTCAGTACTGAAGTAAATAAGGGAGATCCTACTTCGTATAAAGAATCTATCCAAGGCCCTGAAGCTGAGCATTGGCTTGAAGCAATCGAAGAAGAATTGGAATCCTTGAGAAAGCACAAAGTTTGGGATCTAACAGAACTACCAAAAGACTCTGCCCCAATTGCTTGTAAGTGGGTACTACACAAGAAGACCAACGCCGAGGGTCAAGTAGTTAGATACAAGGCCCGACTTGTGGCAAAGGGCTTCACTCAACAAAAGGGAATCGATTATGATGAGATTTACTCACCTGTTTCTAGTTTTGAAACGACAAGACCTCTCACAGCAATAGGTGTTGAAAATAACTGGTTCATAGACCAATATGACGTGAAAAGTGCTTATCTCTATGGCAAGCTTGACCGAGTGATCTACATGGAACAACCAGAAGGCTTTGTTAAACCTGGTGAGGAACATCTTTACTGCCAACTCAAAAGGTCTCTGTACGGACTGAAGCAAAGCGGCAGATGTTAGAACAAGTGCCTTGATGAGTGGTTGAAGAAAAAGGGATTTATGAGGAATCCAGTTGACCCTTGTGTCTACAAGCTCAAGCTGAACGAAAGAATGATAATCTTATCATTATACATGGATGATATTCTTACTCTGACGGAGAATCAAGAAGTGAGAGAAAAGTGCATTGAGCTGCTGAGAGGTCACTTCGAAACAAAGTACATCGGACCAGTATCCTACCTGCTTGGTGTCAACTTCACTCGATCAAAGGGTGGATGCGTAGCTCTAACACAAAGAGCCTATATAAAAAGTCTACTGGAACGGTTCAATCTTCAGGAAGGAAGAGAAGTCTCAACGCCGATGGAAACCAGACCAGAACTTCTTGAGGAAGAAGATGAAGAAAACTGCCAAGACCTTCCCTACCGTGAACTAATTGGTGGACTGCTCTACATTTCACAGCGGACAAGGTCAGACATTGCCTATGCAGTAAGTCAATTGGCTCGCTATTGTTCAAAGTACACTAGAAAACACTGGGTTGCTGCGAAACAAATTTTAAGATACTTAAAATCTTCAAAGCATCTAGGCATCACCTATAGACGGACTGGGGAACAACTGTGTGTATATTCGGATGCAGATTGGGGAACCAACCTGGAAGACAGAAAGAGTACATCGGGTTACGTAGTGATGTTTGCAGGCGCTCCAATCCTATGGCAAAGTTCAAAGCAAACTGTCACCGCCCTCAGCACAATGGAGGCGGAATACATTTCCCTATCATCGTCAGTCAGGGAAGTGACATGGATCAGGGAGTTCCTGAACCATTTGGATATACCACATAATATGGTTGAGCCAACTCCGGTGTGGTGCGATAACCAAGCGGCTATAGCACACGCCAAGAGCTACATCAGTCGATCCAAGACCAGGCACATCGCTATTAGATATCACTTCGTCAGAGAAAAGGTGAATGACGGTGTGATTCAACTGGACTATGTTACAAGTGGAAGAAATCTAGCGGACATTTTGACCAAGCCACTGGGGAGAAACCTACACGAAATTCATCGTTCGAGACTTTTGGGCGGTGAAGTAGTCCATGAATAAGAGATCACTTCGAGGGAGGAGATTGTTGGACCCTGACGGCGGGCGGCTACATTCGGCAACACCGGAGCTGACGTCACACCCGTACTTTCACAATCTGTTTTTGGTATCCTGCAAGCAGCCTTGCCGCGCTGACTTATATTCTCTTTCTCCATGATTACCATTTAATCAATATATATAATCCTTTCACCTTATTGTAGTTAATTAAAGAATAATTAACGTTAAGCGCTGTGTGTGTAATCAAATTGAGATACAACAATTTCCATTCTAATTTTGCTGCATGTTGTATAAATTTTTACACATTATACTTTTATTTAATAGAATATCTTTGCATTCAACAATTTTGAAATAGAAGAAAAATACAAATGGCTTTAAAAATAAAGAAACAAAGAGTGGCGTTCTAAAAAAGAAATAGAGGCAGCCTGCCCTTTTAGAAGCGTTCTATATCAAAGTTAACCTAGGCTAAAAAATAATTCCAAATAATTTTAAAGCCAGAAATGGTTTGAATAACAGGTTAAAACAAAATTTAATATACACTTCAGAATAATATGTGGAAACTGGAATTGGAAGAAGAAGAAGAAAAGAAAACAGTTCCCCCAAGTTCCCCGTGTCTCATGAGCCACAAACAAATCGACTTATAAATTCTCAAAAACTACCACTACAGTTCATTTTTAGATTGGAATTCTTGTTAGGTATATGACTCATTCAGGGTTCGCGGATATTCCCCCTGGCCGGCCGTTTTACCACCGATTTTGTGTTTGAAAATTGGCGTTTTTTATTCGCAATTTTACCGATCGCGCTATCGTATCAACATGTTTCGCGTCCGATTTTTCTGAATTGGATACTTTTGATTCATTTCCAATTGATTCAGAATACACAGAGCTTTATTCCTTTGATGGAAATAACGATATTTTAAGACAATTCTGATTTTCAAATTTTACCTTTCACTTTCAAACAACAAGGTATTAGAGGCATTTTTTCAAATAAATATAGTATTATATTATTTGAGAAAGATCTTCTAAAATACTCATACCTTTTAAATATATAATTAATAATGTTTTGTCTAGAGGATTTGGCTTAATTTTTAAATAATACATAGGTTTATATATAAACATGTATGCTAATGATAAGAAAACCTATTAACAAATGACTTCTTTTGATATTCACATTACTGTAAAGAAATAGATAAAATCAGGGAATTAAAACAAAGTGGCCATTATTAAGTGGCTGCCTTTTCCTGTTTGTATGGCTGTTTTTTAATTATACGGTCTAAAAATTTAGAAAAGTTTTAAAAAATGGCCAAACCGTGGCTATAGTGAACTGTGGCTATAGTGAACCAAAAGCTCTGTCCCATTGGGGTTCACTATAGAGGGGCTTTACTGTATATATCTCTATATATATAAAAGTCAATTTCTGTCTGTCTGTTTCACGATAAACTCAAAAACTACTGAACCAATTGGTACCAAATTTTGCATGTCGCTTTTTATAAACCTGAGGAAAAATTTCGGCTACATTTTGATTAGTATTTTTGGCTATTTCTTTTTTTCATTTGAAGAACTTTTTTTTTTACGCGGAGTAATCCGGAATGGAATGAATACCCAAATATGGCCATTTTTTATACGCATCGGTGGTTCAGTGGTAGAATGCTCGCCTGCCACGCGGGCGGCCCGGGTTCGATTCCCGGCCGATGCATTTTTTTTTTTTTTTTTTTCAATTTTTAAAACTCATTTATATTACAGTAAAACCCCGCTAAGACGAACCATGGCTATAACGAACCTTCCCTTATAACGAACCCATCGAAAATCCGCATTCCATTCCATTAAAATTACCATCGCTATAACGAACTTTTCACTTTTCAAACTAGCGAACTATCGCTATAACGAACCCAATTTTGGTCCCAAAATGATAAAATCTATTAAAAATACTATGCTTATAACGAACTTAGAATTGTAATTTAAAAAAAAAAAATTAAAAAACAAAATTTTGAGCATGTTTAAAGCTCGCGGATCGCGATTTCAAAACAATAAATTTAGCGGCATTGTTAGTTTGATTTTTGCACTTTATTTTTGCTGTATGTTGTATAAATTTTTACACATTATACTTTTTATTAATTAGAATATCTTTGCATCCATTAAATTTGAAATATAAAAAATGCAAATGGCTTCCAAAATGAAGAAAACAAAGGCATTTTAAAAACAAAAGCATTATTTCATTTAAAAAAAAAAAGGCCATTTTCAGAACTTTTCAAAGTGAAACAACATAGGCAAAATGTTAAGAACATATTAAAATAAGAGAATATAACTTTTCTATTATAAAAGATAAAATATAAAGTTATTAAAAATTGTTACAAAGAGGAATCAACTTCAACTTTTGCCGCGATCGCGATCGTACGTTTTAGAACTTAAAAAAAAAAAAAGTCCAAATAAACGGTCCCGTGATGAAACAAAAATTATTTTTATGCCATTAACTATGGTGATTTTAAAGTCAGCAATGTTTTGCATGGCAGGTTAAAAAAAAAACGAAATCTAGACCTAGAAGAATATGGGGAAACATGAAATGGAAGAAAAACACTAACTTTATTTGAATGGTGCAATGCTTGGAAGAATGCTTTGAAACAACAAGGTATTAGAGCCATTTTTTTCAAGTAAAAATTGTATTATATAATGTGATAATGATGTTTTAAAATCATTTCATATCTTTGAATATATATTTAATAAAACTTTACCTAGGATTTGTCTTGATTTTTAACTTAGACATAGAGGTACATGTATGTTAATCATAAGAAGAACCTATTATCTAATGATTTCTATTATTATTCAGTATTAATATAAGGAAATTAGTCAATTAAGGGAATTAAAATAAAGTGACCACTATTAAGAGGCAGCCTCTTCTTGTGTGTATGGCTGTTTTTTAATTATACGGTCTAAAATTTTTGAAAAGTAAAAAAAAATAGCCAAACCGTGGCTATAGTGAACCGTGGCTATAGTGAACCAAAAGTCCCGTCCCAATGGGGTTCACTATAGAGGGGTTTTACTGTATATACTAGACATATGACCCGGCTTCACCTGAGAATTCCCCCGATTGCAATTTCCTTCATACTGAAAGTACATCAATAATAAATATTAGAAGTGCCATAGAATAGCAATACAGAAGTAACACATAAACTACAGGAAAAAAGTGTGTGTGATGGCAAAAATTGTATTATATTAGTGTTTAGGTATTTGATTTAATTGATATAGTTGATATTATGATATATATTTATATTTTATATAATACTAGACGAATGACCCGGGCAACGCCCGGGTTTACACGATTAAATGTATATTACATATGGAAGATGGACGTAGTTCCCGGAAGTCACTAGGCTTTTTTCTGTGTCACCAACTCTGCCCACGCGCGCCAGGACCTCTTGATCCCTCTGATTGGTCGGTGGGAACTTGGACTGTCCAACCGGCCGGCAGCCGGACGATTACATTTTCTCGGAGGGGGGGGAGGGCCGGGGGCAGGGAAGTCACGTGCTCGCCGGCAGCCAATGGGCGCACGCCGCCGTCAGATCGCCCGCGTTCTAGAGGGCGCTGTTCGTGAGCTAAGTAGAATAATTTGAATATATAGTTTTAATAATTGATTTATATATTTTTTTAAAATAGCCTATCGTCATCCCCGTTATTTTTTACCTATGTATGGAAATTTTGGTTTGAATTAGTAAACTACTGCGAATTTGTATACCGTGCATACAGACCAACAGACAAACATTCATTTTTATATATATAGATAAATGAGTTTTAAAAATTGTAAAAAAAAAAAAAAAAAAATGCATCGGCCGGGAATTGAACCCGGGCCGCCCGCGTGGCAGGCGAGCATTCTACCACTGAAAACCACCGATTCTTATAAAAAATGGCCATATTTGGGTATTCATTCCATTCCGGATTACTCCGCGTAAAAAAAAAAGTTTTTCAAATGAAAAAAAGAAATAGCCATCGGGGGAATTCTTGGGCGAAGCCGGGTCATACATCTAGTGTTATATAAAAATGAGATTTTCAGTGTGATTTTTGATTATCATGTGGATTATGCTATGGTAATGCAGTTGTGGTTAAAATTTTGAAAGTATAATGAATAAAATAGTTTTAATCAGAAATTTCTTTAATTGAGTTTAAGGAATATATAAAAAAAACATAGTTTGATAAAAGTACTGCCTGGCTTAAGGCGTAAGAATCATAAAAATGAAAAACTTATTTACATAATGTACAAAAGATTTGAGCCAGCCATCGGGAAACAACAACAATGAGTTTTTATAGGGGAAGGGAAGAGTGACCTCTGGCGGTCGATTTAACAGAGTATTTGAATCTATGAAATATAATTTTAAATAAAATAATATTTTAATATAACACATATACACTCATGGGCAAAAACTAAGTGTCTTTGATATCACCGATCATCATTCTAACAAAGGACTATATATTGCACCACCATGATGTATTATTTAGACATGTATGTGAGGAGTTAACACTTGACTCCCTATCTCTAGAGAGTAAATTATTGCTGGACATTTGGGGAACACACATGGATGTTTTATAAAACCAAAACTTGAACTTTTATTATTTGGCTGGTGATGCAATGGTGTTACTCAAACATCACTGATAGCACATTATCTCTTCCTGTCTCTTTCTTGGATTAAAGTGTGTGTAACATCTTGCTAATGGATTGGAACAACTTAACATTGGGAAAAAAGAAACCTCAAGCTCTCTGAAAAAAATCAGGAATTTCACACTGTACAGTGGGATGGGTGATATTGGAGAACAGCTGTTGGAAGAGAACAACAGTCTTTGATTTCCAGACTTAAGTCTGGTCATCTAAGGACAATGACTTTCCAGAATGGTTGCAAGATTTTCCCACTATGTACTAAGTGTCAACCTGCAACCCCCAAACCACATCATTGACTGTATTGACTCATCCATTGATGAGCTCTATTCAGCATCCCCAGCAGACACTATCAACTAGTTCTCCAGGCTTGATACTCTAATATGAATGTTGAGTGAAGATAAGAAAGAAGAAAAGATGAGTTCGCTAAAATTGCCTCAAGCTTCAACAGTTCTCCAGAAACACACTTACAAAGAGAGACAGAGTTAACCCAGTAGGTTCCTGGAGCCACCACGTACAGAAGTCACCCCGGGCTTCTTGGTTTTATCTACAATATCAGTCCAATTACTGAGGTGGGCAGATTTATTTCTTGGGAGATTTACTAAGATGCCGGAGCTCTCCTATATTAGCAAAAATAACCAGCAGAGAGAGAGAGTTAACCCAGTAGGTTCCTGGAGCCACCATGTACAGAAGTCACCCCGGGTCTTCTTGGTTTTATCTACAATGTCAGTCCAATTACTGAGGTGGGCAGATTGATTTCTTGGGAGATTTACTAAGATGCCGGAACTCTCCTATATTAGCAAAAATAACCAGCAGAGAGAGAGAGAGAGTTAACCCAGTAGGTTCCTGGAGCCACCATGTACAGAAGTCACCCCGGGTCTTCTTGGTTTTATCTACAATGTCAGTCCAATTACTGAGGTGGGCAGATTGATTTCTTGGGAGATTTACTAAGATGCCGGAACTCTCCTATATTAGCAAAAATAACCAGCAGAGAGAGAGAGAGAGTTAACCCAGTAGGTTCCTGGAGCCACCACGTACAGAAGTCACCCCGGGCTTCTTGGTTTTATCTACAATGTCATTGGAATTACTGAGGTGGGCAGATTGATTTCTTGGGAGATTTACTAAGATGCCGGAGCTCTCCTATATTAGCAAAAATAACCAGCAGAGAGAGAGAGAGAGTTAACCCAGTAGGTTCCTGGAGCCACCACGTACAGAAGTCACCCAGGTCTTCTTGGTTTTATCTACAATGTCAGTCCAATTACTGAGGTGGGCAGATTTATTTCTTGGGAGATTTACTAAGATGCCGGAGCTCTCCTATATTAGCAAAAATAACCAGCAGAGAGAGAGAGAGAGTTAACCCAGTAGGTTCCTGGAGCCACCACGTACACCAACTACCCGGTCTTCTTGGTTTTATCTACAATGTCAGTCCAATTACTGAGGTGGGCAGATTGATTTCTTGGGAGATTTACTAAGATGCCTGAACTCTCCTATATTAGCAAAAATAACCAGCAGAGAGAGAGAGTTAACCCAGTAGGTTCCTGGAGCCACCATGTACAGAAGTCACCCCGGGTCTTCTTGGTTTTATCTACAATGTCAGTCCAATTACTGAGGTGGGCAGATTTATTTCTTGGGAGATTTACTAAGCTGCCTGAACTCTCCTATATTAGCAAAAATAACCAGCAGAGAGAGAGAGTTAACCCAGTAGGTTCCTGGAGCCACCATGTACAGAAGTCACCCCGGGTCTTCTTGGTTTTATCTACAATGTCAGTCCAATTACTGAGGTGGGCAGATTGATTTCTTGGGAGATTTACTAAGATGCCGGAGCTCTCCTATATTAGCAAAAATAACCAGAAGAGAGAAAGAGATATAAAATCAAGAATAAAACAAGAGAGTCTTAGATTAGGTCTTATTACCTTGTAGCTATAATCTATAATCCAAATTGTGCTTTATCACTCGTATTATAATAAAAGTAAAGACAAAAATACCATCTAAGACAACATTTGAACTGCCCCCAAGAGTCTTAAATGGAAGTGGGAGTTGATGTTTACTTACGTTATAATCTTCTTCCTTACTGAACACCCTCGAACATCCGAACTCTTTATTGGGACAAGCCATCACACCCCTTCCTACAACACCACCACACTACTTTTAGAACAATGGAAACAACAACACAGGATATAAATGATAAGGCACAATTTGGATTATAGATTATAAACACAAGGTAATAAGACCAAATCCAAATAAATAAATAGTGTGTGACATTTCGGTCTGAAGATGGTAACAACGCTGTTATAGAGAAATGTCTCACACTATTTATTTATTTGTTCTTATTACCTTGTGAACACAGGATATATTAACCTTAATAGAGGCTTGATTGTTCAATAGATAATATTTTAACATTTATCACTGAATTATTTGTACACTAGAACCTCCCCGCTAGCTGACACCTCTCTATAAAGGTCAGTTTTCATTTGAAAATGACCATTTTTACTATTTAGCAACTCTCCAGTAAGAGGACACCTCTCTATAAAAGTCAGTTTTCACATGCAAAATGACCATTTTTACTATTTAGCAACTCTCCAGTAAGAGGACACCTCTCTATAAAGGTCAGTTTTCACATGCAAAATGACCATTTTTACTATTTAGCAACTCTCCGGTAAGAGGACACCTCTCTATAAAGGTCAGTTTTCATTTGCAAAATTACCATTTTTACTATTTAGCAACTCTCCAGTAAGAGGACATCTCTCCCTAAAGAACAATTTTGCTCTGCAATTAGATGTTGTCCTTTACAGAGAGGTACTTCTACTGTATTTTTACATGATAAAGCACAATTTATCTTATTTACACACTTGATAAGAGTACTATTTAAGAACTTGCTGTGATATTTTTTCTCATTTATTCTTTTGTCTGATGATGATGACAAGGCTGTTGCCAAAATGTCACACACTAATAAAATATTTGGATTAGGTCTTATTTTCTTGTACCATTTTTACTATTTAGCAACTCTCTGGTAAGAGGACACCTCTCTCCCTAAAGGACAATTTTGGCTCTGCAATTAGGTATTGTCAGGGAGGTAGTTCTACTGTATTTTTTAAATAATTTGTTGCTCTGTATGATGATTCAGAAACATACAAGAATATTTGCTTTAAAAAAAAAAATCAAGATTGATATGTAGAATGAAATTTGCCAATTATACCGGAAATATTTCTTTTGAACGAAAAATCAAAATTTATTTTAAGGAGAAATAACGATTATTTCAAAACCTTAGACATGAAGTATGATAGGATGAATTGTGAAGAGTAATGATGAACGGAAAAATAAAGTGTCCAAGAATGGGAATCTTCTTCTTCTTCTTTCATATCTTCACTCAATCATATTAGGGTATTAAGTTGTGACCCTTGATGGTGTCTGTTTGACAACCATCATGACTGGGTGAAGTAGATATGGGTACCATGTGTACTAGGGATAATTACAATCTTTAAGATAGAGGGGGTCAGTCGGTGGATAACTGGGGTCAATTCCTGTGTTAGCTTTTATTTTGATAAAGAGAAGCAATAAAGAGTAAATTTCACAAGTCTTGTAACCAATCTAACCATAAACCTAACTTAATCTAACCTCTTACTTAATAATGAAATATATATTTCTTGATCCAATAGATGCCATTTAATATCCAAAATCATTTATTTAAAAAATTAACAAAAATACTGTTTATATATATTATGGATTTAGTCCATATTATATAGAATTTAATAAAAAATATCAGTTGATATTGATTCTGATAGATAGCAAAAGCCATCTGCAACTTTCAATGTATAGTTCGCAATAAACAACTTTTCTGCGCTGGATATTGGCGTTTTAAAGGTGTTTTATACTAGTTAAGGTTACTGTTTTGGCGATATAATTTATTGATTTATCCATTTAGATTTGTGATTTTGTTAACTTCTATATATATATATTAAAATAGAGGCACATTTTGGATCAATATAATTTATTTAAAATATTTCCGATATTTCGATGAGGCTCTTCGCCTATCTTTCTCTAGGAATTCAAACTCCTTCTAAACCCATATTTTAAATAAATTATATTGATCCAAAATGTGCCTCTATTTTAAAGTTATTAAAAATGGATTGCTCAATTTTTAACAATATATATATTAATTAAATGGCATATTTTGGATCAAAAATAAAACATTTTATTTATTACAAAATCCCAATATTTCAATAGCCTGTACGCCTATTCGTCAGGGCTCTTCTTGTTTTTGAACTGCTTTGGTTGATCATGCGATGCCTTCACCCGCCTGATGCCTTCACACCACGACGATATATAAAATATTTACAACTCTGGGGCTAAAATTTAAAATATATACACACAAATATCAATAATAATAGACTATATATGTACGTTTATAAAAATTAAAAAATAATATATGATTCCTAATAAGTATAATAAAAGAATCAACATATATAGTAACGACCGTCTTTCCTCAATTCCTCATCGCTGTCACGGATGTGCGCGCATCATCATTATGATCATTATCATTATCTAATGATAATAATAATAATAATAATTATTATATTATTATCAACATATATAGTCACGACCGTCTTTCCTCAATTCCTCATCGCTGTCACGGATGCGCGCGCATCATCAATATGATCATTATCATTATCTAATGATAATAATAATAATTATTATTATTATATTATTATTTTATTATTAATTAATATATATAGTCACGACCGTCTGTCATGGCCTCTGTCACGGATAATATACAGTTATCATCGTCATGCGTTCTTAATTCTGTCACCGTTTGCTTTTGGTTCAGTGGTAGAATGCTCGCCTGCCACGCGGGCGCCCCGGGTTCGATTCCCGGCCGATGCATTTTTTTTTACAATTTTTAAAACTCATTTATATATTATACAAGAATGATATCCACGGCGCCAATTTATAATTGTAACGAATAGTATTTGAATAAAAGCATTTAATCGGGTAAACCCCGGGCAACGCCTCAAATATTTCATATGAATCTTTCAATAATTACCGATAATATTTGATAACGTTGAGCTATATTTGACTCTAATACTTAGTTAGGGTAATACGTATGTTTTTTTATATAAATGTTATATAACGGTTCAAATTACCTCTTTAAAACATCTATTAAATTATTTAAACAAGGTAAAATCCTCTGGAGTAACTTGGTAAAGAAAACATTCAAGACAAAGAGGATGAGTTCTTTTTATGAACATGCGTTCGAGCTTTCGGGCATAATGTCGCCCTTCAACAGGAATAAAACTAAAAATAATAGTTTTCTTGTTTATGCTAATCACCTGTATATATATAGACGTATCTTGATTCTATTTGTAGTTTTATTCCTGTTGAAGGGCGACATTATGCCCGAAAGCTAGAACGCATGTTCATAAAAAGAAACTCATCCTCTTTGTCTTGAATGGTTTCTTTACCAAATCTATTAAATTAAACCGTTTAAAAAAAACTATATATCAAATGTATTTACCTTTATATACAAATCACTTCCTAAAGGTCTAATGATACCAAAACTAAAACATTATAGTCTTTTAAATACTTTGAAGAAAATGCTTTCATTTATAAATTGTTTTTTATATATATATTTGGAGTATATTTTATTCTTACTTTTTGAAGAAGAAGAAACAAAATACTTTATATTTTACCCTAAATGCTAAACCAAACGAAACCAAACGAATTTAAACACAACTTTTGACAACACACGAGCAAACAATATTACCAGATAAAAAATATCATATAGAAAATATTCATTGAACAATATTATTCAGATGTTAAAACATTTTTTACATTTAATATATAGAGCTTGTACTTTTAAAACAATCTATTACACTTTAATAACAACTTTTCACACTTTGATAACAACTTTTTAGGCTTTAATAACAATGTTTTCATTTTAAACGATGTTTCTGATTAAAAAAAAAAAAAAACTTTACAGTAAATATTGTTTTCTTTGTCACCATTTTAATTGAAATACATTAATTTTAAATGAAATTAATTTGTTTTAGTACTGTGTGTGTGTGTGTGTGTGACAATTGACAATTAAACAATATTTATTGTCATCTTAGACAATATTACATCTCACATGAGAGAGAGAGGAAGAGAAGAAAATTATTAAATATATACATAAATGAAACAAATTTACAAGAGGGACAAAGGTAGGAGTCCGCGGCGCTGGAGGGTCCTGGACCAGGCGATGAGCGGGTTCCACCGCTTCTCCGAGCCCAACCTGGACAAAGCAGCGATAGATTCGCAACTTTGCCGAGGCCAGGATGGAAAGGGCGTCGTCCTCAAGGCCGGACCCGCCGAAGATCCAAGCCTGCAGGTCAGGGGGCCGCCCTATGATGTTGAAGGCCTCTCTAATTAGAGGCCTGATGGAGGGACAGCACCAGTAACGGTGGCTGAGGGAGCGGTCGATGGACCCGCAGGCAGGACAGGAGGGGCCGACCGAGGCAGGATGGGCCGGATGGGGGAGGGCGTGGAGGGCCAACTTGAGGGCCGCGTCAGCCTCGTGGCCCGAGTAGGCGCAACGCCGCAATGAGGCCCAGTCGATCCTGGATGGTGGATTGATGGTGGGCGTCCATCTCGCCAGGAATCTGGAGATGGGCGTGGCGGCGAGGCGCGGGCGATCCAGGGCCCGTCGGGCTGAGCGGGTCGTGAGGCCGTTGAGGAACGGCGTAGCCGTCCCCCGCAGCACCACGGCCGCAGCTAAGGAGCTAGATGAGGGCGTAGACTCCGCCCCGAAGCCCACGGCGTTCTCGGAGGTCAGCCTCAGGCAGAAGGCGCCCAGGGTCGCGGCGTCAGCCAGGGCCGAGCGCGTTGGGCGGGCGATGAGATTTTCCTCCACGATGAGATCCCGGACTCGGGCTCCGCGCCAGCGGGCAGGGGCCAGGAGGTCGGGAGGGCGGAGGAACCGGCAGCCGCCGATGATGGGGAGGTCCAGCAGCTGAGCCGTGGGGACCGCCCGGTGGTTGAGGCCCAGAATGTTGGAGGCCTCCTCCCATAGCTTCAGCAACCGGAGACGGCGGGGCTGGAGACGGGTACCGTCCGGTGGAGGGTGGATCCAGGCTTCCCCGCTGTTGCCGCCGACCAGCCAGCTGAAGGCATTTCTGCCCCCGCGGAGCGCGACCTGCACCCCCTTGAGGCAGGCGAGCTGGAGCTGGGTCGCGAGGTCGAGGAGGCCGAAGCCTCCGATGGCAACTGGCCTCGCCATGACATCGGCGGGAAGCCACGCCGTGTGGTCCTGTCCCCAGACGAATCTCGCCAGTCGGGCCTGCAGCTTGGCGATGGTCGGGGGTGATGGAAGGTATCCATGCAGGTGGTGCTGGATGACAGACCCCACCAGCGTGTTCGCCGCTCTTGCTCGCCCGACGAGGGAGAGGCCGCGGGTGAAGGGCGTCCATTTGCGGCATGCAGTCTCCAGGAGGGCCAGGAGATGCTGCTCCCGGTGGATGACGGTGCTCCTGGGGGCGATGTCGAGCCCGAGGACCCTGATGGAGGTGGTCGACCAGGAGGCGCCGAGAGGGGAGTCGCCGCGGTTGCGCCAGGCGCCGCACCAGAGGCCAGCGCTCTTCCCGAGGTTCACGCCGATTCCGGAGGCCTGCCTGTAATCTTCGAAAACGGTCGCCACCCGCTCGAAGTCTCCGTCGCGATGGAATAGGAGGACGATGTCGTCGGCGTAGGCGATGACATTGCCCACGCCGAGGGTCAACTCCAGGCGACGTAGCAGCGGCCCCGTGGCGATGCTGAAGAGTGCGGCGCTTACGGCGCAACCCTGCCTGAGGCCGTTGAGAAGGGGGAAGGCTGTTGTATGAAAGCCTCCGACCCGGATGGTGGCGTCCGCCCCGGCGTAGAGGATGTTAATCCAGGCCATGAAGGCCGGCGGGAGGCGGAGGGATGTTAGCAGGGACTCCAGGAAGCCGCGGTCCAATGAGTCAAAGGCGGACTCTAGGTCGACGCCCATGACGGCCAGCGGCGAGCCCAGGGCGGTGGCCTCCTCGATGGCGTCCGTCACCATGGCGATGTTCCATGACGGGGACCTCCCGGGGACTGCGTAGGTCTGGCATTCCGGCACAAGGGTCCGCAGGTGGGGCTTGAGGCGCCGGTGAAGGATGGCGGCCAGGACCCTGTAGTCGGCCGAGGGCAGCGCGACGGGCCTGTAGCCATCAAGGCCGCGACCTCCGCGGGCCTTGGGCACGAGGCAGATGGAGCTGCGCCGCGTCGACGGAGGCAGGGCACCTCGGAGCCGTGATGTTGCGAACACCCGGGCCAGAGCTTCCGCGAAGAAGTCCTCGCTGAAGGCGACGAGGAGCTCGCACGGCAAGCCATCCCAGCCGGGGGCCTTTCCGCGAGGGAGGTGCTCGATAGCGTTGGCGATCTCGCTGGGGCTGATGTCCGGCCGGTGAAGCGGGTCCTCCTCACTCAGCTCGCGGGTGGTGGTGGGCGCGCTGCTAGCGATGAAGGCAGCTCCCGCAGCTGGATCGCTGGTGGGACGGGCGAAGCGGGGCTGGAAGGTCGCGAATGCCCTCCGCCGAAGCTCGGGGCCCTCGATGATGTTATCCTGCTCGTCCCTGATGACGCTGACCGGGCGTCGGAGGCGGATGGCGCGTGCTAGGTCCGGCAGCGATGGGTAGTCGGCCCGGATGGAGGAGGCCTCGAGCTGCGCCGCGATGTAACGTCTCGCCCTGTAGACGTAGCTGTCGTTGGCAGCGTGGCGTGGGTCGTGCAGGGATCTGGCCTCCGCCAGCAGCCCCGCCTTGATGGAGGTCCACCTATCCCAGAAGGTCCCGTCGTCGTCATCGTGCGCTGTGTCTTCCTCCAACTCCCGGATGTAACCAGCCAGATGTTCGAGAGCAAGGCCCGAGCGGAGCATCGCGGCCAAGCGAGGCTGGGTGGGGGAGGAGACGGCGGTGGTGGGCGGGCCCACCTGGAGCAGCACGAGGCGGTGGTCCGAGAGGTGGTAGTGGCTGGTCGCGTAGATGGACACGCGATCCAGGACTCCAGCAGGGACGAGGATCCGGTCCAGGCGGTTGGATTCGACTTGGGCGCCGTGCATGGAGACTCTGGTGGGCAGGTGGGCGGCGTCGAACTGGGTGGCCACGTCGACCAGCGCGGCCAGGTCCAGAAGAGCGGCGAGGGCATCCGATGATGATGATGATGAGGGGCCCCGATCCCTGATGTTAAAGTCGCCGATGATCCAACAGGCCCCCTCCTCTTCCTGTGCCGCTGTCGCCGCCAGGAGCTCCAGTTGTCGGTTTCTCTCCCGGGGTTCATGCGCCAGATGAACGGCGATGGCCGTCATTTCCTCGCCGTGGACATCTATTGTTGCCAAGGCGATGTGGCCCGGCCACAGGATACGCTGTTGTAGCACGGCTACGCCTGGTCCGAAGACGCAGGCGTGTCCGGATCCCGAGATGGCTACGGGATGGGCCAACACAACAGCACTGTAGCCGAGGCAGAGGTCTTGGCCGCTGCCCGGATGAAATGCGTTTGTCTCCTGGACAAACGCGATGTCCACGTGATGTTGCCTGAGGAGATGACAAAGGGCAAGGCTCCTCCTCCGAGTGGCGAGCCCTCGCGCGTTGATGGTGGCGACGCGGTAACTCATTGGGGCCGTCCTTCACGCAGCACCTTCCTGGTCTTCTGGAGGGTTTTGCGGATGGTGGAGTTGGAGTCTGGGCACAAGGCCTTGATGGTTTCGTGCAATTTTTCGAGGGCGGTGAACTGTTCCTCTGTTAGCGTGGGCGCTCGCCTCTTCATGGTGGTCTCAGAGGTGAGGAGCTTCTGAGCCTCCTCGCAGTTCAGGTCGGGCAGCTTGTCCCAGTCGATGGAGGGGTTGGGGGACTTCCCGAGGTGCTCCAGCAGCTGTTCGAGTGCGGCCTTTCCCCGGGCAGGCGTGGCGGGAGGTGAGGACAGCTTCTCCACCGACATCTCCTGGTCGAGCGGAGGGATGCGAGGCTCGGGGGGCCGCAGGGCAGCCAGGGGAGCAGGGTGGGCAGCAGGGGCGGGGTGGGTGAGATCAATTTGTTCGGCAGGCTGGTGTGCCGAGGGGATCGCCTGAGCCTCGGCCGAAGTCTTCGCCGGTTGGACAGGGGACGCCGGTGTTGCGGGCGCAGGTGCCGGCTTCCTTGGTCGCTGAGGAGGAGGGAGGGGGGCCTTGCGTCGGTGGGAGACGCTGCTTGCCTGGGGCTGCCGTTCCCTTGCCTGGCGAGCGCTGGACAGTTGGCTCTGCGGTGGCCCTGTTTACCGCATTTGGAACACTTGATTCCAAAGGAGAGGAAGGCCGACAGGGTGTCTCCCTTGGAGTGAATGGTCAGACGGGTGGGCAGCGTCTCCAGCCTTACGCCCTCGCGGAGCAGGATGAACGCCTCCCGGCGGCCGTCGCTGAAGGCGAACTCCCCCATTTTGATCATGATGGGGGCGATGGAGGTGATGTCTCCGTATTCACGCAGAGCCTGCACGATGGTGGCGTCCTCTACAAAGCCGGGGAGATTGGCCACGATGATCCTTTCGGCCCTCTTGCGGAAGGGGAAGACCTTGAGGAGTGTTCCCTCGATGTTCAGGCCCTCCTCCACCAAACGGCTCGCAAGGTTCTTGCTCGCGAGGCCCACGATGTAGTGGCCGTTCATCCTGCCAAAGTGGGCGATGTTTTTGGGCCCTCCGACCAGGTCGCCGATTGCCCGGAGGTAGGAGTAGTCCGGGATGTCTGGGCACAGCTCCACGAAGACGTAGTTCTCATGGTTGGTATTGGCCTGCCTCGCCCTGGCGTCGGCGATGTTGGCGCGCGTCGCCTTGATTTCCTGGGGCGGCATTGACCTCGGCCCTGTTGTCCGCTTCTGCTGCTGGGGGCCGCGTTTCTCAGCAGGCCTGCTTGCCTGCTTTGCGGCCTGCTCAGGTGTTGAAGAGAGGCGCCTTTTCTTTCTCTTCACAACGGTGTAGTCGTCGTTGGCGTTGACCTCCGCCATCTCGCTGTCGGCCCAGTTGAGCGAGGCCGGGTCGGCTAAATTCTCGCTGGAAGAAGCAGCAGTCGGCGGCGCCGTGACGTCACCCCGCGCGGCAGCCAGCGTTCCATGCGCCTCGCGCGCCGGCGGGCTTGCATGTGTTCGATATTCCATAGAAAATTCTAGAGAAGAATTCTCTAAGATTCTTTTTTCGGCGATAACCTCTCGCCTGGTTGAGATCCAGTGCTGGGCCTTTCAGGCACTTGTTCAGCGGATCGAGAGGGTTCTTCTGGTACCAAACTCGTGATGGTAAGCGCCTTTTACACACACTCCAGAGGCGAAAATGGCGGAGCCCGCAAAAGCGTGGCCGCACGCTCGAGTGTGTGTGTGTGTGTGTGTGTGTGACAATTTGACAATTAAAAAATATTTATTGTCATCTTAGACAATATTATACATTTTCAATCATAGGGAGAGAAAAAGAAAAAAGAAGATGAGAAGAGAAGAGAAATATATACAAATATGAAACATATTTTACAAGATGGTGATGGGAGATGGAGGAAGAAAACCTCGGCGCTGGAGGGTCCTGGACCAGGCGATGAGCGGGTCTTCCACTGCTTCTCCGAGCCCAACCTGTACAAAGTAGCGATAAATTCGCAACTTTGCCGACGCCAAGATGGAAAGGGCGTCGTCCTCAAGGCCGGACCCGCCGAAGATCCAAGCCTGCAGGTCAGGGGGCCGCCCTATGATGTTGAAGGCCTCTCTGAAGAGAGGCCTGATGGAACGGCAGCACCAGTAACGGTGGCCGAGGGAGCGGTCGATGGACCCGCAGGCAGGACAGGAGGGGCCGACCGAGGCAGGATGAACCGGATGGGGCAGGGCGTGGAGGGCCAACTTGAGGGCCGCGTCAACCTCGTGGCCCGAGTGGGCGCAGCGCCGCAGCGAGGCCCAGTCGATCCTGGATGGTGGTGGACCGATGGTGGGCGACCATCTCGAGGTAAACCTTGAGATGGGCGTGGCGGCGAGGTGCGGGCGATCCAGGGCCCGTCGGGCCGAGCGGGTCGTGAGGCCGTTGAGGAACGGCGTAGCCGTCCCTCGCAGCACCACGGCCGCAGCTAAAGAGCTAGATGAGGGTGCAGACTCCGCCCCGAAGCCCACGGCGTTCTCGGAGGTCAGCCTCCGACAGAAGGCGCCCAGGGTCGCGGCGTCAGCCAGGACGGAGCGCGTAGGGCGGGCGATGAGGTGGCCCTCCGCGAGAAGGTCCCGGACTCGGGCTCCACGCCAGCGGGCGGGGGCCAGGAGGTCGGGAGGGCGGAAGAACCGGCAGCCGCCGATGATGGGGAGGTCCAGCAGCTGAGCCGTGGGGAGCGCCCGGTGGTTGAGGCTCAGGATGTTGGAGGCCTCCTCCCAGAGCTTCAGCAGCCGTAGACGGCGGGGCTGGAGACGGGTGCCGTCCGGTGGAGGGTAAATCCAGGCCTCACCGCTTTCTACCAGCCAGCTGAAGGCATTTCTGCCTCCGCGGAGCGCGACCTGCACCCCCTTGAGGCAGGCGAGCTGGAGTTGGGTTGCCAGGTCGAGGAGGCCGAGGCCTCCGATGGCTACGGGCCTCGCCATGACGGCGGCGGGAAGCCACGCCGTATGCTCGGGCCCCCAGACGAACCTCGCTAGTCTGGCCTGCAGTTTGGCGATGGTCGGGGGTGATGGCAGGTACCCGTGCAGGTGATGCTGGATGGTGGAGCTCACCAGCGAGTTCGCCGCTCTAGATCGTCCGACGAGGGATAGGCCGCGGGTGAAGGGCGTCCATCTGTGGCAGGCGGACTCCAGAAGGGCGAGAAGATGCTGCTCCTGATGGGCTACGGAGCTCCTGGGGGCGATGTCGAGCCCGAGGACCCTGATGGAGTTGGTCGACCAGGAGGCGCCGAGAGGGGAGTCGCCGCGGTTGCGCCAGGCTCCGCACCAAAGGCCCGCGCTCTTCCCGAGGTTGACGGCGATACCGGAGGCCCGCTTGAAGTCTTCGAGGACGGTCGCCACCCGCTCGAATTCTTCGTCGCGATGGAAAAGGAGGACGATGTCGTCGGCGTAGGCGATAACGTTGCCCACGCCGAGGGTCAACTCCAGGCGACGTAGCAGCGGCCCCGTAGCGATACTAAAGAGAGCAACACTCACGGCGCAGCCCTGCCTTAGGCCGTTGAGGAGGGGGAAGGCGGTGGTGTGAAAGCCTCCAGCCCGGATCGTTGCGTCCGCCCCGGCGTACAAGATGTTAATCCAGCCCATGAAGGCCGGCGGGAGGCGGAGGGACGTCATCAGGGACTCCAGGAAGCCGCGGTCCAGGGAATCGAAGGCGGACTCCAAGTCGATGCCCATGGCGGCCAGCGGCGAGCCCATGGCGGTTGCCTCCTCAACAGCATCCGTCACCTTAGCGATGTTCCAGGACGGGGACCTCCCGGGGACGGCGTACGTCTGGCATTCCGGCACAAGGGTCCGCAGGTGGGGCTTGAGGCGCCGGTGAAGAATGGCGGCCAGGACCCTGTAGTCGGCCGAGGGCAGCGCGACAGGCCTGTAGCGATCAAGGTCGCGACCTCCGCGGGCCTTGGGCACGAGGCAGATGGAGCTGCGCCGCGTCGACGGAGGTAGGGCACCGCGGAGCCGTGAAGCCGCGAACACCCGGACCAGAGCTTCCGCGAAGAAGTCCTCGTTGAAGGCGACGAGGAGTTCGCACGGCAAGCCGTCCCAGCCGGGGGCCTTTCCGCGAGGGAGGTGCTCGATGGCGTTGGCGATCTCGCTGGGGCTGATGTCCGGCCGGTGGAGCGGGTCCTCCTCACTCAGCTCGCAGGTGGTGGTGGGCGCGCTGCTGGCGATGAAGGCAGCTCCCGCAGCTGGATCGGTGGTGGGACGGGCGAAGCGGGGCCGGAAGGTCGCGAACGCCCTCCGCCGAAGCTCGGGGCCCTCGATGACGTTATCTTCGTCGTCCCTGATGACGCTGACCGGGCGTCGGAGGCGGATGGCGCGTGACAGGTCCGGCAGCGATGGGTAGTCGGCCCGGATGGAGGAGGCCTCGAGCTGCGCCGCGATGTAACGTCTCGCCCTGTAGACGTAGCTGTCGCTGGCAGCGTGGCGTGGGTCGTGCAGGGATCTGGCCTCCGCCAGCAGCCCCGCTTTGATGGAGGTCCACCTATCCTAGAAGGTCCCGTCGTCGTCATCGTGCGCTGCGTCTTCCTCCAACTCCCGGATGTAGCCAGCCAGATGTTCGAGAGCAAGGCCCGAGCGGAGCATCGCGGCCAAGCGAGGCTGGGTGGGGGAGGAGACGGCGGTGGTGGGCGGGCCCACCTGGAGCATCACGAGGCGGTGGTCCGAGAGGTGGTAGTGGCTGGTCGCGTAGATGGACACGCGAATAGGACTCCAGCAGGGACGAGGATCCGGTCCAGGCGGTTCGATTCGACTTGGTCGCCGTGCATGGCGACTCTGGTGGGCAGGTGGGCGGCGTCGAACTGGGTGGCCACGTCGACCAGCGCGGCCAGGTCCAGAAGAGCGGCGAGGGCATCCGATGATGATGATGATGAGGGGCCCTGATCCCTGATGTTAAAATCGCAGATGATCCAGCAGGCCCCCTCCTCCTCCTGTGCCGCTGTCGCCGCCAGAAGCTCCAGTTGCCGGTTTCTCTCCCGGGGTTCATGCGCCAGATGAACGACGATGGCCGTCATCTCCTCGCCGTGGACATCTATGGTTGCCAAGGCGATGTGGCCCGGCCACAGGACGCGCTGTTGTATCACGGCTACGCCTGGCCCGAAGACGCAGGCGAGTCCGGATCCCGAGATGGCTACGGGATGGGCCAACACAACAGCGTTGTAGCCGAGGCAGAGGTCTTGGCCGCTGCTTAGATGAAATGCGTTTGTCTCCTGGACAAACGCGATGTCCACGTGATGTTGCCTTAGGAGATGACAAAGGGCAAGGCTCCTCCCCCGAGTGGCGAGCCCTCGCGCGTTGATGGTGGCGACGAGGTAGTTCATTGGCGCTGTAGGCCTCGCAGGAACTTCTTGGTCTTCTGGAGGGTCTTGCGGATGGTGGAGTTGGAATCTGGGCACGAGGCCTTGAAGGTTTCGTGCAACTTGTCGAGGGTGGCGACCTGTTCGTCTGTCAGCGTGGGCGCTATCCTCTTCATGGTGGTTTCAGAGGTGAGGAGCTGCTGTGCGTCCTTGCAGTTAAGGCCGGGCAGCTTGTCCCAGTCGATGGAAAGGGTGGGGGTCTCCTCGATGTGCTTCAGCAGCTGTTTGAGTGCGGATTATCCCAGGGCAGGCGTGGAGGGAGGTGAGGTCATCTTCTCCACCGCCATCTTGTGGTCGAGCGAAGGGATGCCAGGCTCGAGGGGCCGCGGGGCAGCCAGGAGAGCAGGGAGGGCGGCAGGGGCGGGCTGGGCGAGATCCATCGGTTCGGCAGGATGGGGCGCCGAGGGGATCGCCTGAGCCTCGGTTGAAGTCTTCGCCGGTGTTGCGGGCGCAGGTGCCGGCTTCCTTGGTCGCTGAGGATGAGGGAGGGGGGGCCTTGCGTCGATGGGAGACTCTGCTTGCCTGGGGCTGCTGTTCCCTTGCCTGGCGAGCGATGGGCAGCTAGCTCTGCGGTGGCCCTGCCTTCCGCATTTGGAACATTTAATTCCGAAGGAGAGGAAGGCAGATAGGGTGTCTCCCTTGGACTCGATGGTCAGTCGGGCGGGCAGGGTCTCCAGCCTTACGCCCTGGTGGAGCAGGATGAACGCCTCCCGGCGGCCGTCGCTGAAGGCGAACTCCCCCATTTTGATCATGATGGGGGCGATGGAGGTGATGTCTCCGTATTTACGCAGAGCCTGCACGATGGTGGCGTCCTCTACAAAGCCGGGGAGATTGGCCACGATGATCCTTTCGGCCCTCTTGCGGAAGGGGAAGACCTTGAGGAGTGTTCCCTCGATGTTCAGGCCCTCTTCCACCAAACGGCTCGCAAGGTTCCTGCTCGCGAGGCCCACGATGTAGTGGCCGTTCATACTGCCAAAGTGGGTGATGCCTTTGGGCCCTCCGACCAGGTCGCCGATTGCCCGGAGGTAGGAGTAGTCCGGGATGTCAGGGCACAGCTCCACGAAGATGTAATTTTCGTGGTTGGTAGTGGCCTGCCTCGCCCTGGCGTCGGCGATGTTGGCGCGCGTCGCCTTGATTTCCTTGGGCGGCACTGCTCTCGGCCCTGTTGGCCGCTTCTGCTGCTGGGTGCTGCGCTGGTTTCCAGGCTTGTTGGGCTGCCTTGCAGCGTGCTCAGGTGAAGTTGAGCCGAGGCGCCTCTTCTTGCCCTTCACGACGATGAAGCCCTCGTTGTCATCCACCTCCGCCATCTCGCTGTCGGCCCAGTTGAGCGAGGCCGGGCTAGCTGGAGTTGCGCTGGTCGTAGCAGCAGTCTTCGGCGCCGTGACGTCACCACGCGCGGCGGCCGGATTTACATGCATATCGCCTGCCGGCGGATTTGCATCTTTTTGATTGTTAGAAGAAATTTCAATTGTTTTCTTCATATTTATGTCTTTTGGCGATAATTCCTCGCCTGTTGGTAGCAGGATGCTGGGCCTTTCAGACACTTTTACAGCACATCCTGGGCTTTCTGCCAATACCACACTTTCCAGATTAAGCGCCCTTTACACGCACTCAAAAGGCGAAAAACGGCGGAGCTCGCGAAAGCGTGGCCGCACGCCCGAGTGTGTGTGTGTGTGTGTGACAATTTTTGACAATTAAATAATTTTATTGACTTTTAGTCAATGATTACACCCAAAGTCAATGGGAGAAACTACAAAAATTTACAATAGACTTGATTCTGTTAGGAGCGCAGAGCCAGCCTGAGCTCGTATATTCCCCTTTGAATTAAGGGGTGGTCATCGTGAGCATGTTCGGCGACAGTGCCGAGAAACTCGGCGAGAGTGGCTTTGTGTCTGGGTCTAGATCTGAGAGACTTGAGGAGGTACTCCCTACTCTTGAGCCACACGATCGAATGTGAGAGGTTGTCAATATCTAGCCCCTTCTTGAGTAGGGGCCCCAAGGCCTGTTGATAGTTCTGCTCTTTGAACAGGTCAAATATCCGGTCTACGCACTTAGTCTCCAGCTCCACCTGGATCAGGAATGGCAGTGGAGGCGGAGGTGTCGCCATGGCCGGTGTTAGCTCTTCCCCATGGGGAGTGGGGGGTGTCGGCTCAGCGAACCGAGGCGCAGGCGGTGGGGGTGCACAACGCTCTTTTTCCGTCATCGGATTGTCCTCCTCCATCTCCGTCGGGGCGGGCGGCGGAGGGTGTCATCACAGCAGGCATCAGTTCTTCGCTGTGGGAAGTAGGCGGCGTAGGCCCAGAAGGCCGAGGCGCAGGCAGTGGGGGTGTTGAAGGCACTGCGGTAGGGGCGGTCCTCAGCTCTGACAAGACCTGTCGCAGGACTTTATAGATGTTACTATCCCCTCCGGGCCTCTGGCCCAAGAGTTGATGGATTAGGCCGGCGAGAGCGCCGCCCTGCGAGGGTGACAGGAGGGGTCCCCGCTTCCGAGCCTTGGTCTTCGAGGAGAGGATGTCCAAGACCTCCTCCCGCCCGAGGCCAAGGGCGTCCGTCTGGGCAAAGGAGATGCCCGGGTTCCTCTCGATGAAAGTCACGAGGCCTTCTCTCGTTGATGTTTTTGTCGAAGACGTGGAGGATGTATAAATCTCCTCGATGATGGACATCTCAACGTCCGGTGTTGGGGCTGCAGGCACGTGACTCACAGGTGCCCGCAGGGACGGAGCAGGGGTCACAGGTGGAGGGGCAGGAGACGCCTCCTCCATAGGTAAGGTCGGGGCCGCTGGTGGAGATGGCCGAGGTGCTGTAGATGGAGTCACAGCTCGGGCCGCAGGAGAAGCGCCAGAATCCTCGACAGCTGAACTGGGAGGTGCTGGCGCAGGCGCGGCCGAGAACCGTTTAGGCAGTCCAGGCGCGGTCAGTGGTTGGAGTTTGATGGGAGAGAGTGTGTGTGTGTGTGTGACGATTTTGACGATTAAACAATATTTATTGTCATCTTAGACAATATTACATCTCACATGAGAGAGAGAGGAAGAGAAGAAAATTATTAAATATATACATAAATGAAACAAATTTACAAGAGGGACAAAGGTAGGAGTCCGCGGCGCTGGAGGGTCCTGGACCAGGCGATGAGCGGGTCCTCCACCGCTTCTCCGAGCCCAACCTGGACAAAGCAGCGATAGATTCGCAACTTTGCCGAGGCCAGGATGGAAAGGGCGTCGTCCTCAAGGCCGGACCCGCCGAAGATCCAAGCCTGCAGGTCAGGGGGCCGCCCTATGATGTTGAAGGCCTCTCTAATTAGAGGCCTGATGGAGGGACAGCACCAGTAACGGTGGCTGAGGGAGCGGTCGATGGACCCGCAGGCAGGACAGGAGGGGCCGACCGAGGCAGGATGGGCCGGATGGGGGAGGGCGTGGAGGGCTAACTTGAGGGCCGCGTCAGCCTCGTGGCCCGAGTAGGCGCAACGCCGCAATGAGGCCCAGTCGATCCTGGATGGTGGATTGATGGTGGGCGTCCATCTCGCCAGGAATCTGGAGATGGGCGTGGCGGCGAGGCGCGGGCGATCCAGGGCCCGTCGGGCTGAGCGGGTCGTGAGGCTGTTGAGGAACGGCGTAGCCGTCCCCCGCAGCACCACGGCCGCAGCTAAGGAGCTAGATGAGGGCGTAGACTCCGCCCCGAAGCCCACGGCGTTCTCGGAGGTCAGCCTCAGGCAGAAGGCGCCCAGGGTCGCGGCGTCAGCCAGGGCCGAGCGCGTTGGGCGGGCGATGAGATTTTCCTCCACGATGAGATCCCGGACTCGGGCTCCGCGCCAGCGGGCAGGGGCCAGGAGGTCGGGAGGGCGGAGGAACCGGCAGCCGCCGATGATGGGTAGGTCCAGCAGCTGAGCCGTGGGGACCGCCCGGTGGTTGAGGCCCAGGATGTTGGAGGCCTCTTCCCATAGCTTCAGCAGCCGGAGACGGCGGGGCTGGAGACGGGTACCGTCCGGTGGAGGGTGGATCCAGGCTTCCCCGCTGTTGCCGCCGACCAGCCAGCTGAAGGCATTTCTGCCCCCGCGGAGCGCGACCTGCACCCCCTTGAGGCAGGCGAGCTGGAGCTGGGTCGCGAGGTCGAGGAGGCCGAGGCCTCCGATGGCAACTGGCCTCGCCATGACATCGGCGGGAAGCCACGCCGTGTGGTCCTGTCCCCAGACGAATCTCGCCAGTCGGGCCTGCAGCTTGGCGATGGTCGGGGGTGATGGAAGGTATCCATGCAGGTGGTGCTGGATGACAGACCCCACCAGCGTGTTCGCCGCTCTTGCTCGCCCGACGAGGGAGAGGCCGCGGGTGAAGGGCGTCCATTTGCGGCATGCAGTCTCCAGGAGGGCCAGGAGATGCTGCTCCCAGTGGATGACGGTGCTCCTGGGGGCGATGTCGAGCCCGAGGACCCTGATGGAGGTGGTCGACCAGGAGGCGCCGAGAGGGGAGTCGCCGCGGTTGCGCCAGGCGCCGCACCAGAGGCCAGCGCTCTTCCCGAGGTTCACGCCGATTCCGGAGGCCTGCCTGTAATCTTCGAAAACGGTCGCCACCCGCTCGAAGTCTCCGTCGCGATGGAATAGGAGGACGATGTCGTCGGCGTAGGCGATGACATTGCCCACGCCGAGGGTCAACTCCATGCGACGTAGCAGCGGCCCCGTGGCGATGCTGAAGAGTGCGGCGCTTACGGCGCAACCCTGCCTGAGGCCGTTGAGAAGGGGGAAGGCTGTTGTATGAAAGCCTCCGACCCGGATGGTGGCGTCCGCCCCGGCGTAGAGGATGTTAATCCAGGCCATGAAGGCCGGCGGGAGGCGGAGGGATGTTAGCAGGGACTCCAGGAAGCCGCGGTCCAATGAGTCAAAGGCGGACTCTAGGTCGACGCCCATGACGGCCAGCGGCGAGCCCAGGGCGGTGGCCTCCTCGATGGCGTCCGTCACCATGGCGATGTTCCATGACGGGGACCTCCCGGGGACTGCGTAGGTCTGGCATTCCGGCACAAGGGTCCGCAGGTGGGGCTTGAGGCGCCGGTGAAGGATGGCGGCCAGGACCCTGTAGTCGGCCGAGGGCAGCGCGACGGGCCTGTAGCCATCAAGGCCGCGACCTCCGCGGGCCTTGGGCACGAGGCAGATGGAGCTGCGCCGCGTCGACGGAGGCAGGGCACCTCGGAGCCGTGATGCTGCGAACACCCGGGCCAGAGCTTCCGCGAAGAAGTCCTCGCTGAAGGCGACGAGGAGCTCGCACGGCAAGCCATCCCAGCCGGGGGCCTTTCCGCGAGGGAGGTGCTCGATAGCGTTGGCGATCTCGCTGGGGCTGATGTCCGGCCGGTGAAGCGGGTCCTCCTCACTCAGCTCGCGGGTGGTGGTGGGCGCGCTGCTAGCGATGAAGGCAGCTCCCGCAGCTGGATCGCTGGTGGGACGGGCGAAGCGGGGCTGGAAGGTCGCGAATGCCCTCCGCCGAAGCTCGGGGCCCTCGATGATGTTATCCTGCTCGTCCCTGATGACGCTGACCGGGCGTCGGAGGCGGATGGCGCGTGCTAGGTCCGGCAGCGATGGGTAGTCGGCCCGGATGGAGGAGGCCTCGAGCTGCGCCGCGATGTAACGTCTCGCCCTGTAGACGTAGCTGTCGTTGGCAGCGTGGCGTGGGTCGTGCAGGGATCTGGCCTCCGCCAGCAGCCCCGCCTTGATGGAGGTCCACCTATCCCAGAAGGTCCCGTCGTCGTCATCGTGCGCTGTGTCTTCCTCCAACTCCCGGATGTAACCAGCCAGATGTTCGAGAGCAAGGCCCGAGCGGAGCATCGCGGCCAAGCGAGGCTGGGTGGGGGAGGAGACGGCGGTGGTGGGCGGGCCCACCTGGAGCAGCACGAGGCGGTGGTCCGAGAGGTGGTAGTGGCTGGTCGCGTAGATGGACACGCGATCCAGGACTCCAGCAGGGACGAGGATCCGGTCCAGGCGGTTGGATTCGACTTGGGCGCCGTGCATGGAGACTCTGGTGGGCAGGTGGGCGGCGTCGAACTGGGTGGCCACGTCGACCAGCGCGGCCAGGTCCAGAAGAGCGGCGAGGGCATCCGATGATGATGATGATGAGGGGCCCCGATCCCTGATGTTAAAGTCGCCGATGATCCAACAGGCCCCCTCCTCTTCCTGTGCCGCTGTCGCCGCCAGGAGCTCCAGTTGTCGGTTTCTCTCCCGGGGTTCATGCGCCAGATGAACGGCGATGGCCGTCATTTCCTCGCCGTGGACATCTATTGTTGCCAAGGCGATGTGGCCCGGCCACAGGATACGCTGTTGTAGCACGGCTACCCCTGGTCCGAAGACGCAGGCGTGTCCGGATCCCGAGATGGCTACGGGATGGGCCAACACAACAGCACTGTAGCCGAGGCAGAGGTCTTGGCCGCTGCCCGGATGAAATGCGTTTGTCTCCTGGACAAACGCGATGTCCACGTGATGTTGCCTGAGGAGATGACAAAGGGCAAGGCTCCTCCTCCGAGTGGCGAGCCCTCGCGCGTTGATGGTGGCGACGCGGTAACTCATTGGGGCCGTCCTTCACGCAGCACCTTCCTGGTCTTCTGGAGGGTTTTGCGGATGGTGGAGTTGGAGTCTGGGCACAAGGCCTTGATGGTTTCGTGCAATTTTTCGAGGGCGGTGAACTGTTCCTCTGTTAGCGTGGGCGCTCGCCTCTTCATGGTGGTCTCAGAGGTGAGGAGCTTCTGAGCCTCCTCGCAGTTCAGGTCGGGCAGCTTGTCCCAGTCGATGGAGGGGTTGGGGGACTTCCCGAGGTGCTCCAGCAGCTGTTCGAGTGCGGCCTTTCCCCGGGCAGGCGTGGCGGGAGGTGAGGACAGCTTCTCCACCGACATCTCCTGGTCGAGCGGAGGGATGCGAGGCTCGGGGGGCCGCAGGGCAGCCAGGGGAGCAGGGTGGGCAGCAGGGGCGGGGTGGGTGAGATCAATTTGTTCGGCAGGCTGGTGTGCCGAGGGGATCGCCTGAGCCTCGGCCGAAGTCTTCGCCGGTTGGACAGGGGACGCCGGTGTTGCGGGCGCAGGTGCCGGCTTCCTTGGTCGCTGAGGAGGAGGGAGGGGGGGCCTTGCGTCGGTGGGAGACGCTGCTTGCCTGGGGCTGCCGTTCCCTTGCCTGGCGAGCGCTGGACAGTTGGCTCTGCGGTGGCCCTGTTTACCGCATTTGGAACACTTGATTCCAAAGGAGAGGAAGGCCGACAGGGTGTCTCCCTTGGAGTGGATGGTCAGACGGGTGGGCAGCGTCTCCAGCCTTACGCCCTCGCGGAGCAGGATGAACGCCTCCCGGCGGCCGTCGCTGAAGGCGAACTCCCCCATTTTGATCATGATGGGGGCGATGGAGGTGATGTCTCCGTATTCACGCAGAGCCTGCACGATGGTGGCGTCCTCTACAAAGCCGGGGAGATTGGCCACGATGATCCTTTCGGCCCTCTTGCGGAAGGGGAAGACCTTGAGGAGTGTTCCCTCGATGTTCAGGCCCTCCTCCACCAAACGGCTCGCAAGGTTCTTGCTCGCGAGGCCCACGATGTAGTGGCCGTTCATCCTGCCAAAGTGGGCGATGTTTTTGGGCCCTCCGACCAGGTCGCCGATTGCCCGGAGGTAGGAATAGTCCGGGATGTCTGGGCACAGCTCCACGAAGACGTAGTTCTCATGGTTGGTATTGGCCTGCCTCGCCCTGGCGTCGGCGATGTTGGCGCGCGTCGCCTTGATTTCCTGGGGCGGCATTGACCTCGGCCCTGTTGTCCGCTTCTGCAGCTGGGGGCCGCGTTTCTCAGCAGGCCTGCTTGCCTGCTTTGCGGCCTGCTCAGGTGTTGAAGAGAGGCGCCTTTTCTTGCTCTTCACAACGGTGTAGTCGTCGTTGGCGTCGACCTCCGCCATCTCGCTGTCGGCCCAGTTGAGCGAGGCCGGGTCGGCTAAATTCTCGCTGGAAGAAGCAGCAGTCGGCGGCGCCGTGACGTCACCCCGCGCGGCAGCCAGCGTTCCATGCGCCTCGCGCGCCGGCGGGCTTGCATGTGTTCGATATTCCATAGAAAATTCTAGAGAAGAATTCTCTATGATTCCTTTTTTCGGCGATAACTCCTCGCCTGGTTGAGATCCAGTGCTGGGCCTTTCAGGCACTTGTTCAGCGGATCGAGAGGGTTCTTCTGGTACCAAACTCGTGATGGTAAGCGCCTTTTACACACACTCCAGAGGCGAAAATGGCGGAGCCCGCAAAAGCGTGGCCGCACGCTCGAGTGTGTGTGTGTGTGTGTGTTTTTAACGCGCGCGCGCCTTTTTTTTTTTTTTAATTTGATTTCACTAAAAGCATATTTTTGATTCTAAAAACGACATATTTTATTTTTGTGTGCGTATATTAATGGTCTTGAACTCTCATTTAAAAACACATTTAAATAACGACATTTTATGGTAAAAAGCAACAATTTATATCTTGAAAAAATTATATCATTTAAATATATTTAAATCTTTAAATTCATATTGTTACATCATGATTAATGGCGTATTTATTATATTATTTTTAATATATTTGAAATTTAAATTATATATTTATTTATTTTTATATTCTATGATATTTATTTAAAACAGATTATTTTTAGATTATCATCATTTGTATTTAGGTACACTGTGACTTCACTGCTCTCTTTGATGTGAGAAAATAAATAAATTATTCTGGTGGCTACATAAAGTAGACTTATCTCATTATTCCCTTTTATAAATTTGTAGGATGGTTGAAACACGCTCTGGTAAGATGCAAGACCCAGCACAGGAGAGAATCAAGGCTGAAGAGTCTGCCAAGCCGCAACCTGGTGCAACAATATCTTATAAAAATTGAAGTCTAACAATGGTATATAAAAATATCAATGGTTATAAGTTTCAAAACTACATTCAATGTAAAAAAAATACATCTAAACAGCACAGGTGCTGGTGGTCAGGAGATGCCTTCTTTATTTTTTATATCAACATCTGACCCACTTATCTTTTTTTTTTTTCTATTGTTTTTTCATGTGTTAAGCGTCTTTACGCAAATTTTGCCTTAAATACCCATTTCTTGATTTTTCGGGAAGCCATTGGGACCAAAAATCTTTTTGGTCGCAGTGGTTACAGACTTCTCCACGCTGACGAGCGCCAACAGCACGAAACGCGTTCGTGGATGGCTTTTCTTGATTTATCAAGAAATTGGGTTGGCCAAATATCACGGAGCAAGCTAAATAAACGTTTAGTTTATTTTTGCTCAACTAGATGGCGCTCTGCCATCTAAAAAGCACATGTGCTCGTGGTCAGGAGATGCCTTCTTTATTTTTAAAATACATTTTATACTTTAAAAATAAATCCATAACATTGGTTAACATTATTCTTATGCTTAAAAATAGAATTTTCGATTTAAATTGAAAGTTTATTATTAACATCTTTCCCTATTTAATAACTGTTTATATCTATTTATTTCAATAAAACTTTTTTGCAGTAAACATTTTGGCACGATATTAAGTTGTAATTATTTGAGGCAATGTGAAAATGTGAATATAATAATAAAATACATTTAAAAATTGTGTTAAAAGAGGATGTTTAAATATGATATTTAAAAATAATCGAAAATATGTTATTTATATTTAAAATTTTTGGTATATAATTACTAAATGTTATTTTTAAATGTTAAAATATTGGTAGTTTACACCAAATTTAGTTTAGACACAGTTTAGCTTTGATATGTCGTTGTTAAACTTCAAATTTTGATTTGAAATCTCAAAATATTCGATTTTAAACTATAAAATGTTGGTATTGCGATTACACCGCCACTCTGTGTTGTGACGATGATCTAAGTTCTATAGAGGGAGTGTTGGGCCATTTTTCACAAAACAGACCCAACAATGATGTAAACATTTTACATCATATATGTACAGTGTCTAGTCGAAGTGTTTGTTGTCCAGGTGGAGAACTTGGATTAGCTCTGGGCTTGTACCCCGAAGCCCGCTGCAAAAGGCCCAGATGGAAAATGTACAGAATGTATATATCAGATTGTACATATGTGATATATGTTTATAACCAATCCCCTTTATATGCAAGATGAAAGGTCTAAATTTTTATTACCATTTCGAAAATTCTAAAATTATTTTTTATTCCAAAGAATAAAATTAATTATATATATTCTAGATAGATTAGATATATTTTTTTAAGATAACAATATAAATTTTTTAAGAAGAAATTACTAAATTAAAATCTCAAGGAATCGACTTGATACATTTTATTATTTTTTATTATTAATTTAAATTTTCTTTTATTCCAAAGAATAATATTTTTTTTTATTTTCGAATATATTCTGCGAAATTAAATTACTTTTCTTTTTTTTACTCTGTAAAAAGAAGATGATAAATTCTTGGAGAGACGCGATTTAAAAAAAAAAAATCTTTCAGACAGTTGAGAAAAAGCAATCGGGAAGTCGAGAGGTTTGGGCCTAAAACGTGAGGAAAGAAAACACAATGGTAAGTTAATATGATTTTAAATTTTGTTGCGCGGGTCAAAAGGCCTGATAACAAAAATAGGAGAAATCTCCTATGTTTTTAGTAAGTTTTGTTATCTAAAACACGTGAAGTTGAAAAGTTAAGATAACACATACACTAAGCCTAAAATATTTCCTTTAACACGTGAAACTGAAAAGTTAAAATAACGTGTACGCTAAGCATAACTATTTCTTTTAACACGTGAAATTGAAAAGTTAAGATAACACATACACTGAGCCTAAATCATTTCTTTTAACACTTGAAATACACTAAAAATAGAAAAAAAACACAAATACACTAGATATTAAACATCTTTGAAATAACACGTGAAGTTGAAAAGTTAAGATAACACATACACTAAGCCTAAATAATTTCTTTTAACACTTGAAATTGAAAGGTTAAAATAACGCGCACAATAAGCATAAAATATTTTTCAAAACTTTTTTTTTAGGTAGAGACATGATTCTTAATCTCGGGTGCGTTGGCCTACTTTTTACAAAGAAAAATTTTTTTATTTGTAATTTTTCGGTATTTTCGGCCCCACGTTGGGCGCCAATGTTAAGTCGTATTTGTACATGTCGAAATACATTGTATTGGCAAATGAGTGATATACTAAACTCATAAAAAAAATAGAACTCACCACGGCAAATACACAAACACAGAGAATACAATATACGACTAATATAAACACCTTAATCTTAACACACCTTCAAGTTTAAAATTTATTTAGAATATCAAATCCTTCTATGTAAAGTTCAACCTCCGTATTAAACATGGTACCAAGGGTAAACTTCAAAGTGGGTTAACAAAGAAATTCCTTAATGTAACAATATTAGTCTTAATAAACTTCATATGCATTTCAATTTTACCATTTTGTATTTTTTTTGCTTTATACCAAACTAGACATTCAAAATTTGTTTTTATGGTTGGTAAATAACATGGAGATCTATATACACCCCATTGGGAATCAAATTCTGTGTTTGAATGTATCATATTTGATGTGTTTTTCACTTTGGTCAGATGTCTAAAGGTCCAACACGTTTTGCAAATTCCCACAAAGTATATTGGAATAATGTGTATGTGTTATTCAAATTCGTAAAGGTAATGATTATACACTTTATCATTATAGAAATTAACCCAATAATATTGTTACATTAAGGAATTTCTTTGTTAACCCACTTTGAAGTTTACCCTTGGTACCATGTTATATGAGTTTAGTATATCACTCATTTGCCAATACAATGTATTTCGAAATGTACAAATACGACTTAACAGGAGTCGCTCACCTCTATTCTTGGTCGGCGGGGTTGAAGGTTCAAAATTGTGGTGTCGCTGTTTATAACACTTTTAAAATATACGACGAAAACAAGAGGGAAAATTATATTTATTATAATTTAAGAAAATAAGTAAAGTATTATTTAATTAATTATATATTTAAATATTTACACTAAAAGAATGGGGATCAGAGCAAATTCACGCGTTTGAAAGTTGTTTACAAGTTCTTCTGTTCTTGTTCTTCTCATTTCAGCCGCTGCATCCCATTGGCTGCTTCGAACTCCTTCTTTTCCAACAGTTGGAATTATAACTCATGAAATGTCGTTATTGGTTGTATATACATATATATTTTAAGTTCAATTAATTGTTCCCACAGAGTATGTGTGTAAGATCACAAGTAAATAGGCGCTAACAATAAAGATATATGTTTCTCTTTGTTTTACTAAGTTATAAGTTTTTCTTTTATTTTTTTTCTCTCTCTCTTCTAAATAAATAATGCTTGATTAATCTTCTTGGAATCAGTATCTTTAAAAAGTCTAAGCAAAGTCAACAATTTCAAGTAGAGCGTGGTTTAATATAAAGCTCAAAAGCGAAAATATTTAATCAGAAGATTAAGTAAGACGTTTATTTTAATCGGTAAAATGAAGGGCTTCTGAGAAGATTAAGGTATTTATATAGATTAATTTAAATTATATCTATATATTGCATGCTTAAATGCTACTCAAAATGTAAATAAATTCAAAGTATATTTGTATTTAAATTATATTGGTTTGTTTATATTACGTCAAAAGGAGAAAATGTCTGATTATATTTTTTTTTTATCCCAAACGAAAATTGAAACATTATCAGGAACTAATTATAAAATTTGGACTTTGAAAATCGGAGCAATTCTGAGAAGGAGAAAATTATTTAAATGTATATAATTTCCGATCCAGATCCTGACATGAAAGACAAAAGTTCTTGGGAGATTTGGAATGAGAAAAATGAAGCTTTTAGGATAATGATCACGACGTTTTCCTTTTTCGTGATTTTAAATTACTATTAAAACATATTGATGTTTATATGTTTTATAATTAAGAGAATGAGATTTGTATAAATTGTTTATTAAACTTTATACTGATCTTTTTACATCACCACGTTGTTTACATTCTTCATCTTATTCTTGTTGTTTATAATGATGATATGTTTATTCACAGATTAATAGGATATATATATATTTAGTCCCAAACATCTCCCTATTTTTTAAAACAAAAAGATAGTGTATATGAGATAATAGCTATATAACTAATGTGTGTATAAAAGAGATATAAGAGAGTAAATAATGACTTAAGTGTCCAGAACATAGTCTCTGTATCTTGATGGTGTTCGGATTGGTCGACCAGATCTTGTCCTCCGTGTGGAACGGGGTGTTTCCATTGAAGTGGAGGATTCACAGATTAGATCTACTTTATTTTTATTTGGCTCAAAATCTTTACCCTGTGGGTTTTGGTCCGTGTACTCTTCATTAAGGTTTAAACCTGATGGTAAAGTTTTAATGTCTCTTCTATTTCTTCTGTATTCATGACCTACAACTTCAACTATATACGATCGAGGATCTTGGGCATAGATGCATTTACCCATTCTCCACTTATCCTTTTCGTTCATATTTTCTGTTCCACTTCACGTCTTCTGATTCTTGGCCAGTCAACTTGGTTATTTGTTGTTCCGTGACCTCAGCTGTCCTGCATATGTCGATAGCCGAAGATAAGTTTAGTTTTGGTTCCATTAGCAATTTTTTTCTGACTCTATTATCTTTGATTCCCAATACTATTCTATCTCTGATTAGTTCTTCTGTTAGTATATCATATTCACAAGATCTAGCTAGTCCTCTTAATCGACTTGTGTAGCTATCAATACCTTCGTTTTCTTCTTGATTCGATGTATACCGTTCGTATATGACATTCTTTTGTGGAGTAAAACGATTATTCAATGCTTCAATAATCTTAGGCAGGCTATTCTTTTCATCTTCTTTCAAGTCCAGATTCAAAAATACGTTGAAACAATCTTTTCCAATGAGTGATAGGAATGTTGCTCTTATAACATTATTATATTTCTCTTTAAATTCAGTAGCCACCTGATAATTGTCCCATTGGCTTTCAAAAAACCTCCAATTTTCTGCCGCCTGGCTATTTATTAATCTTGGTGCTGGTACAGGAATATTTGACATCTTAAAATATTTTATTTTATATTAAACATTAAAATATATAGATATTACGAGATATAGTGTTACTATCAAAAGATTAGAAAATTATTATTATATAAAAATGTAACTTTACATTTCCAAAATCAAAATTTTCAAACAATCAAATTCGAATATTAGTACTCTCGCGTATTCGACAAACTAATTCGCACCAATATTTTATAATTTGAAAAGAAACACTTCTGACACCATGTTTGGTGTTTATATGTTTTATAATTAAGAATGAGATTTGAATAAATTGTTTATTAAATTTTATACTGATCTTTTTACATCACCACGTTGTTTACATTCTACATCTTATTCTTGTTGTTTATAATGATGATATATTTATTCACAGATTAATAGGATATATATATATATATTTAGTCCCCAAACAATTGAATTCTATAATTTTCTACCATATACCATTTCCTTTAAAGAAATCAATTTTTTTAACAAAACTGGTTAATATATCATTTGTAAGAAATTTAAACTATATTTGACCCCTATGAATCTTTTAAAAATAAATCAATTTTCTACTGCCCTTACTGCCACAGAATCATACACGTCAAAAATAGTTCGAATTTCTTCTAACAGATGGCGCGCTGATACATAATAAATACATTTATAAACTCTCTAGCCTCAAGCAACAATAATCCTATACTTATCTGCATAGGACCAAATATTAATATGTAATCATATGTAAATATATCAGATGTAAATCATAAAAAAAAAAACACAATGTGATATATTTATAAATTTAATTGCCATCTATTGATAAAATCTGTAACAATTCATTTTTGGCAATGTGTTTCTTTTTAGCTCTATAGACCTTACTGCAACAATACAAGTCAGGTCTGTAGAGCTGAAAAGAAACAAAAATTGCAAACAATATGTTATATTCAAAACTATTATCGACGCGTATGATTCTTTTTAAAAATAAACAATTTCTACTGTCCTTACTGCAATGGAAAAATTAATGGGAGGGCTTGGCTCATCAGTGGTGAACCCTCCCAGCGGTTTCGCCAGTTTAATCTACCATACCGCTGTTATATTGCATTTTCGATCTTCCTTTTATAGTGATACTGATGCTAGACTCTTGGAATGAGTATTTTAGATAAACTATGTACATAAGCTTTGAGAACAGTAGAATTACATACATTTATAAATATATAATATGCTTCATTATAAAAGGAAGATCGAAAAATGCAATATAACAGCGGTATGGTAGATTAAACTGGGGAAATCGCTGGGAGGATTTACCACTGATGAACCAGGCCCTCCCATTAATTTTTCCCATTACAGTAAAGACAGTAGAAATTATTTATTTTTCGAAAGAGAATCATGCGTGTCTATAATAGTTTCGAATTTTGATAACAGATGGAACGCTAATGCATCATAATATGATATATCCCTATAAATAATTTTATAATATATTTTTTTATCTTTTTCCTTCGATCCTATACAAATATCCCATTAATTAACGATTGCTATAAAAATTCAATATATAGACACTAAACTAATATCTTTTTTTTTACTTTAAATTTTGGAAATAAATATTACTGCTGAAAATAAAAATAAAATTCTTACTGTTTTATTTTGTGAGAATTTCTCTCGTGAACATTCATAAAAAGATAAACTCAAAAGTATTTAAAGAAATTCATAGAAAATTACCCACAAATTTTAAATCTATAAAAGTATTCTTCCATAAAATTATATAAAACTATAATTTGATTTTTATAAAAAAAATTATATAAAGATCTGTTGGAATATTACACAGAGTAACAATGGTTATAGATGAGCTCGTGTTTGAATAGGAACTTGTATGTATATAATTTGACCGCAGCCGCTAATCTCAAATGCTTAAAAAAAAAATCCGCAAGTAAATAATATGCCACCGATTGTAATTAAATCGACGATCGGACCAACCGGCGAGAAACTATGCATAATCGAAGCCTCCTTAATAACGAAGATCCTAGACAAATGTGGAATCGAGTATAAGCTTGAGGAAACGGTTCAATCAAAGAAGAGAACTCGCGGCTCCCAATCGGATGACTCAAGATCGCCAACTAGGAGCGAGCGTAATCTGAAGACGCCTAGAATGGACATCGACGAACAAAGTCCCGCCACTGGAGTTTCTCAACAAATGAACACAGCTCACCCACCTCAAGACGATGAAGAAAATAACGACAACGATGGCCCATGGACCACAGTCACTAACGTGAAAAAACCGAGAATTCCTCCTGTTATTGCAGAAAATGTAGCAGATTGGAAGCTTCTTTGCCAAGAACTAAAAGGCTTGTGCACGGAACCATTTCAAGTCACGATTTCTGGCAAAAAGCACATAATTAAATCGAAAAACATAGGCGACTTCAAAAAAATCAGGGAGTATGTACAAAAAAATAATGGAGGATATTCCTACAGACTACAGGAGGAAAAACCACTGAAAGTGGTATTGAAGGGGGTAACAACAGCCTTCAAAGAAGAAGACGTCGTAACTGAACTGGTCTCAATGGGCTTCACTGAGGTCATTGTCAAAAGACTCCATAGACAATCGACCAAAATACCGATGAATATAGTCCTAGTAGAGCTACCGAAAAATGAACAAAATAAACGAATCTATGGAATAACCGAAATACTTTACCAAAAAATAGTCGTGGAATCATTCAGGACTACAAAACGAGTGACCCAATGCTTTAACTGCCAGGGCTTTGGGCATGGCCAGCTAAACTGTTTTTTGAAGCCCAAATGCGTCAAGTGTGCTGAAGAACACCATTCGAAGGATTGTCCAAGAAAGTCGAAACAGCTCCCACCAAAGTGCGCTAACTGTGGAGAGGCGCACACAGCCAATTACCGCGGATGCCAAAATTTTCCGAAGCCACAACAACAGCAGCTAAAGCCTCCCAGACAAAACTCCCCTAACACCATACCTCAAGCAAGCTCCACTAAAACAGAAGAAGCAACTGTTGAAAAACAAAAGGCAAGTTACGCTGAAACTGCAAAAAAGAAAACTACTCGTTCTGACACCAGGGAACTGTGCGAAAAGTTATTAGAAATTATCAAAGCTTACTTACAATGAAAGGCAAATTACCTTTGAAAATCGTTTTCTGGAATTGCAACGGAATCAAACTCAAAAAAGAAGAATTTCTACATTTTTTAGAAGAAAACTCAATAGACATGGCACTGCTCAGTGAAACACATCTAAAACCATCTGTCGACCTCAAACTCAGAAACTATCAGACAATAAGAGACGATAGAATCGTTGGAAGGGGCGGTGGAACGGCAATAATTCTAAAAAACTATCTTAAATATAAAAAAGTGCTGATTCAAACATCTAACATGGAAAACACCACAATTCTAATGAAACCAGATGGAAGGGCAGTAGTGCAGATATCGTCAATCTATAAGAAACCTGATCTACCACTCCTGGAGGAAGATCTGAATCTCTTGTTAGAGAATAATCAATCAGTAATCGCTGCAGGAGACTGGAACTCCAAGCACCCTCTTTGGGGCTCAAGAACCTCCAATAATAGCGGAACCGTGCTTCATAATTTTTCCGAAAAAGAAAACCTGGACATTGTCGCACCTTCTTCACCCACGCACTACAGTCCTTTGGGTAATCCAGACTTTCTAGACATCGCAATTCTTAGAAACATCCCCTGGACTTCGAGGATTAAGACCCTGGATGCCTTATCTTCAGATCACCTCCCAGTAATCCTAGAGCTGACCTGCCCGAAGGATGAATTCACGACTAGGGCTTGCCGACTCACTAACTGGGTACACTTCCAACAAGACTTAATTTCCAGTACGCCTCCTAGAGTACCCTTGAAAACGGAAGCCAATATTGACTCAGCAGTGACCATACTAAATGATAAAATCTACAACAGCTACTCGAAAAACACAGTTATATCATCCTCTTCATCAAAACAGAACCCCTCGACCAAGGCCTTGATAAAAGAAAAGAATAAAGCTCGTAAGAGATGGCAAGCAACCTGGGATCCAGCCCATAGAGCCATTTATTTAAACCTACAGGGAAAAGTTAACAAAGCCCTCAAATCCGACTCCACCGAGAACTGGAATCAATTCATACACAAGATTGAATCAAGCCCAAAGGACTTCTGGAGAAAAACAAAACCCATCAGGAAAAAAACGGAAAGGATCTCAAGCTTAGTAACGAACGGCAAAACCTTATTGACCGACAAAGAAATCGGAAATGAACTTGCAGAACACTTCTCCAACCAGTTCTCCAAGGAAAAAGAAGACCAACCAAATATAACTTATAATCACCAACAAGAAAAAATGCTCACAATGACGACACCAAATGAAGTCAAAGAAGCGATTAAATACTTAGCTAACCACAAAGCTCCTGGCCATGACAATATCACTCCGCAAATGGCCAAGAATCTTCCCATCAAATGGATTGTATTTCTAGCTGGAGTATTCAACGCCGCACTGCACTTGTGTTACTACCCCAAAGTCTGGAAGCATGCTATCATAATTCCAATTCCAAAAAAATCCGCTAAATCCCCTGAAGATCTAAGACCTATCAGCCTCCTCCCCACCATCGGCAAAATTTACGAAAGAATTATTTTACGTAGACTTCAGATGTACTTGGACAACTCTAACTTCATCATCCCGCAGCAATTCGGATTTAGAAGGGGGCATTCAACAACTCACCAACTCATTGCAGTTCTGGACTACATCCAGATAAGAAGATCCCACAAGGAAGTGGTAGGTGCTGTCTTTCTAGATTTTGCGAAAGCATTTGATAAAGTTTGGCATAATGGCCTTATAAAGAAACTCACAAAACACCAGTTTCCAAGTGACATTATCAATTTTATGCAGAATTATCTACAGGGCAGGACATTTTCAGTCAAGCAAGGAAATTTTATAACTGAACCAAAGCCAATCCAGACTGGAGTACCTCAAGGCTCTATCCTCGGACCCTACCTTTTCAATATTTACATCAATGACATCCCACTGCACTCTAAATGTAAACTTAAGCTCTTCGCAGATGACACAGCAATTTTATTTAACTCTAAATCAGTCAACCTATTGGTTACTCAGCTTCAGAATTACCTAAATGACATAATCAAATGGTGCGATGAGTGGAAACTAGACATTAACCCAACTAAGACTCAAGCAATACTTTTTCCCCCAAGAGATAACAAAAAATTCAAGCCACAAACCAACTTGACAGTAAACTCAAGCACTATTAGTTGGGCCGACCATGCCAAGTATCTTGGTGTCACTTTGGATTCGAAATTAAAATTTAACCTACATGTCCAAAACACCATAAGAAAGGCAAAGATAGCCAAAATATCTCTATCAAGCCTGCTCAATTTTAAAAGTAATTTAACAACAAAGCATAAATTCACGTTGTACAAAACCTGTATTCTACCCATCATCACGTACGCACTACCAGTCTGGGGCAAATATATCACACCTACGGATAAAAAAAGAATAGATGCCTTCATGAGGATTTGCTTACGAACCACTATAGGAGCCCCATTCAATCTTTCAAACAAAATTCTCAAAGAAGATCTCAACCAGCCTAATCTAGAAGAGATTTATCAAGACTCTGCAACAAGACTATTCTCTCAATTTCAAAAATCATCAAATCCAACTATACAAGAAATTGTTCAAAATCAAGGTGACCTCAGCCACCGAATCCGACGACCTGGACCCAATGGCTAGCTGACAGCCAAACACCCAACAACTGCCCTCCTGTAAGGTTCCGGGGGCCACTCCAGCATTACAACTCGCAATGTGTAAATAATCTGGACAAGGTGACTCGCGAGCTGTGCTCGAATGTAACACCTGCAAATTGAGATGAAATAAATAAATAAAAAATCTCAACTAAAAGTTGTTTTATCCCAATGGCAAGTAATAATATGCCACCGATTGTAATTAAATCGACGATCGGACCAACCGGCGAGAAACTATGCATAATCGAAGCCTCCTTAATAACGAAGATCCTAGACAAATGTGGAATCGAGTATAAACTTGAGGAAACGGTTCAATCAAAGAAGAGAACTCGCGGCTCCCAATCGGATGACTCAAGATCGCCAACTAGGAGCGAGCGTAATCTGAAGACGCCTAGAATGGACATCGACGAACAAAGTCCCGCCACTGAAATTTCTCAACAAATGAACGTAGCTCACCCACCGCAAGACGATGAAGAAAATAACGACAACGATGGCCCATGGACCACAGTCACTAACGTGAAAAAACCGAGAATTCCTCCTGTTATTGCAGAAAATGTAGCAGATTGGAAGCTTCTTTGCCAAGAACTAAAAGGCTTGTGCACGGAACCATTCCAAGTCACGATTTCTGGCAAAAAGCACATAATTAAATCGAAAAACATAGCCGACTTCAAAAGAATCAGGGAGTATGTACAGAAAAATAATGGAGGATATTCCTACAGACTACAGGAGGAAAAACCACTGAAAGTGGTATTGAAGGGGGTAACAACAGCCTTCAAAGAAGAAGACGTCGTAACTGAACTGGTCTCAATGGGCTTCACTGAGGTCATTGTCAAAAGACTCCATAGACAATCGACCAAAATACCGATGAATATAGTCCTAGTAGAGCTACTGAAAAATGAACACAATAAACGAATCTATGGAATAACTGAAATACTTTACCAAAAAATAGTCGTGGAATCATTCAGGACTACAAAACGAGTGACCCAATGCTTTAACTGCCAGGGTTTTGGGCATGGCCAGCTAAACTGCTTTTTGAAGCCCAAATGCGTCAAGTGTGCTGAAGAACATCATTCGAAGGATTGTCCAAGAAAGTCGAAACAGCTCCCACCAAAGTGCGCTAACTGTGGAGAGGCGCACACAGCCAATTACCGCGGATGCCAAAATTTTCCGAAGCCACAACAACAGCAGCTAAAGCCTCCCAGACAAAACTCCCCTAACACCATACCTCAAGCAAGCTCCACTAAAACAGAAGAAGCAACTGTTGAAAAACAAAAGGCAAGTTACGCGGAAACTACAAAAAAGAAAACTACTCGTTCTGACACCAGGGAACTGTGCGAAAAGTTATTAGAAATTATCAAAACTTACCTACAATGAAAGGCAAATTACCTTTAAAAATCGTTTTCTGGAATTGCAACGGAATCAAACTCAAAAAAGAAGAATTCCTACAGTTTTTAGAAGAAAACTCAATAGACATGGCACTGCTCAGTGAAACACACTTAAAACCATCTGTCGACCTCAAACTCAGAAACTATCAGACAATAAGAGACGATAGAATCGTTGGAAGGGGCGGTGGAACGGCAATAATTCTAAAAAACTATCTTAAATATAAAAAAGTGCTGATTCAAACATCTAACATGGAAAACACCACAATTCTAATGAAACCAGATGGAAGGGCAGTAGTGCAGATATCGTCAATCTATAAGAAACCCGATCTACCACTCCAGGAGGAAGATCTGAATCTCTTGTTAGAGAATAATCAATCAGTAATCGCTGCAGGAGACTGGAACTCCAAGCACCCTCTTTGGGGCTCAATAACCTCCAATAATAGTGGAACCGTGCTTCATAATTTTGCCGAAAAAGAAAATCTGGACATTGTTGCACCTTCTTCACCCACGCACTACAGTCCTTTGGGAAATCCAGACTTTTTAGACATCGCAATTCTTAGAAACATTCCCTGGGCTTCGAGGATTAAGACCCTGGATGCCTTATCTTCAGATCACCTCCCAGTAATCCTAGAGCTGACCTGCCCGAAGGATGAATTCACGACTAGGGCTTGCCGACTCACTAACTGGGTACACTTCCAACAAGACTTAATTTCCAGTACGCCTCCTAGAGTACCCTTGAAAACGGAAGCCAATATTGACTCAGCAGTGACCATACTAAATGATAAAATCTACAACAGCTACTCAAAAAACACAGTTATATCATCCTCTTCATCAAAACAGAACCCCTCGACCAAGGCCTTGATAAAAGAAAAGAATAAAGCTCGTAAGAGATGGCAAGCAACCTGGGATCCAGCCCATAGAGCCACTTATTTAAACCTACAGGGAAAAGTTAACAAAGCCCTCAAATCCGACTCCACCGAGAACTGGAATCAATTCATACACAAGATTGAATCAAGCCCAAAGGACTTCTGGAGAAAAACAAAACCCATCAGGAAAAAAACGGAAAGGATCTCAAGTTTAGTAACGAGCGGCAAAACCTTATTGACCGACAAAGAAATCGGAAATGAACTTGCAGAACACTTCTCCAACCAGTTCTCCAAGGAAAAAGAAGAAGACCAACCAAATATAACTTATAATCACCAACAAGAAAAAATGCTCACAATGACGACACCAAATGAAGTCAAAGAAGTAATTAAATACTTAGCTAACCACAAAGCTCCTGGCCATGACAATATCACTCCGCAAATGGCCAAGAATCTTCCCATCAAATGGATTGTATTTCTAGCTGGAGTATTCAACGCCGCACTGCACTTGTGTTACTACCCCAAAGTCTGGAAGCATGCTATCATAATTCCAATTCCAAAAAAATCCGCTAAATCCCCTGAAGATCTAAGACCTATCAGCCTCCTCTCCACCATCGGCAAAATTTACGAAAGAATTATTCTACGTAGACTTCAGATGTACTTGGACAACTCTAACTTCATCATCCCGCAGCAATTCGGATTTAGAAGGGGGCACTCAACAACTCACCAACTCATTGCAGTTCTGGACTATATCCAGATAAGAAGATCCCACAAGGAAGTGGTAGGTGCTGTCTTTCTAGATTTTGCGAAAGCATTTGATAAAGTTTGGCATAATGGCCTTATAAAGAAACTCACAAAACACCAGTTTCCAAGTGACATTATCAAATTTATGCAGAATTATCTACAGGGCAGGACATTTTCAGTCAAGCAAGGACATTTTATAACTGAACCAAAGCCAATCCAGACTGGAGTACCTCAAGGCTCTATCCTCGGACCCTACCTTTTCAATATTTACATTAATGACATCCCACTGCACTCTAAATGTAAACTTAAGCTCTTCGCCGATGACACAGCAATTTTATTCAACTCCAAATCAGTCAACCTATTGGTTACTCAGCTTCAGAATTACCTAAATGACATAATCAAATGGTGCGATGAGTGGAAACTAGACATTAACCCAACTAAGTCTCAAGCAATAGTTTTTCCCCCAAGAGATAACAAAAAATTCAAGCCACAAACCAACTTGACAGTAAACTCAAGCACTATTAGTTGGGCCGACCATGCCAAGTATCTTGGTGTCACTTTGGATTCGAAATTAAAATTTAACCTACATGTCCAAAACACCATAAGAAAGGCAAAGATAGCCAAAATATCTCTATCAAGCCTGCTTAATTTTAAAAGTAATTTAACAACAAAGCATAAATTCACGTTGTACAAAACCTGCATTCTACCCATCATCACGTACGCACTACCAGTCTGGGGCAAATATATCACACCTACGGATAAAAAAAGAATAGATGCCTTCATGAGGATTTGCTTACGAACCACTATAGGAGCCCCATTCAATCTTTCAAACAAAATTCTCAAAGAAGATCTCAACCAGCCTAATATAGAAGAGATTTATCAAGACTCTGCGACAAGACTATTCTCGCAATTTCAAAAATCCTCAAATCCAACTATACAAGAAATTGTTCAAAACCAAGGTGACCTCAGCCACCGAATCCGACGACCTGGACCCAATGGCTAGCTGACAGCCAAACACCCAACAACTACCCTCCTGTAAGGTTCGGGGGGCCACTCCAGCATCACAACTCGCCATGTGTAAATAATATGGACAAGGTGACTCGCGAGCTGTGCTCGAATGTAACACCTGCAAATTGAGATGAAATAAATAAATAAATAATCTCAACTTATTATTGCGCACATTTGAGTTCACTGAATATTTAAGTAGTTCACATTTGTGTTCACTGAATTTGAAGTATGAATCCTGCCAAGAAGAAAAAGAAGGCCTACAAGCCTACAACCCGCATCGTGAACGTCGCCGAACTGGAGAGGGAAGATGAGATGGTGATCTCACGCAACTGCAGCATCCTGAGCTCCATTGGCCATCCTGCCCTGAAATCCCTGCATGAGGACCTGATCCGCTACATCGCCTCGCGGACTGAAATGATCAAGGCCCTCGCTACCAATGTAGAGAACCTCACTGACACCCTCGAGTCCTTCGCAGAGTTGGACGAAATTGAGGAGGCCAACAAGCCCAAGACTGCTTGCCGCGGCACTCAAACCTGCCCTGCTCCTTCCTGCAATGAAACCAGCTCCCAGACTGACCCAATCAAGCCCGCCACTCCTGCTCCTGCTGCTCTCCCTGCCAAGAAGCCTGCCTCCACCCTGCCTGCTCCTGCTCCAACCAAAAGGAAGCAGTCTGAATCTCCCAACCCGCCTGCAAAGAGGACAAACCTGAATGGTCCTTCAAAACCTGTGCCTTCCCACGTCTCCAAGCCTGCGGCCGCCCAAGTGATCCTTCATGGAGAAAAATCGGCGGCCCACACAGTGGTCATCTCAGATGACCCACAGGCTGACCCAAGGGAGATGCTGAAAACAGTCCGCGCTGCTCACACTCTCCCCCAAGGCGTTTGGGCCTCCCTGCGCACCAAGGGGAAGCTGGTCCTCCATTCCAGCAATCCTGACACCATCCCTGAGGTTACAACCTCCCTGGCCAGCAAGTTGAATGGAATGAAGGTCCGCCAGCAGAAGGAGATCCTGCCACGGATCTGCCTCTTCAAAGTGGATGAGGAGACATCCAACTCCACAATTGAGGAGACCTTCCTGGAAACCGCTGCTGTTAGAAAACTTCCTGGGGACAAGGTGGTGCGCGTGGCGCACCGTTCTGCACCCAGAAACGGGACCTGCACCGCCTTCATCGAGGTGGACCTCAAGACCTTTAGAGCCCTGGGCGTTCGCGGGAGGATCGTGGTGGATGGAGTAATCCTCAACTTCGAGGAGTCCATCCGCGCCCGCGTCTGCTTCCGCTGTTGTGGCTTCGGCCACAACTCTGCCCAATGCACCAGAGCTCCTAAGTGCTTCCACTGCGGTGAAGACGGCCATGAAGGCCGAACCTGCCCATCCATTGCTGACCATCGCACCTCCAAATGTGCCAACTGCTGCTCCCAGGGCCTTCCTGACAAGCACGAGGCGAGAGCCTCAAGCTGCCCCATCCTGAAGTCTAGGGCCCTCAAGTTCTAGGCTTCAAGGACCTTCTGCCTCCATTACCATCTGCCACTTCTCCTGGATTCCTGGCCTATTCAACGCACCCGCCTCACTGCACCCTGGCGCTATTCCCCTGCTTGCCCAACGTTTCTACCACCCCTGCGAGACATCTCCTGCTTCCACATCCTAGGGTCCCTTGCCACCTGACATCGATTTTGGGCTCAAAAATCATAACTTTTGGTTAGTAGCCCGTAAATAAAGATATTTTCTCTAATCTCAACTTTAATATATTCGAATCGATTCATTGAAGAAGTTGAAATAACGCATGTTGAGCTAAAAAAGATGCAGCCTATCGTAATCAAATCAACGATCGGCCCAGCTGGCGAAAAGGTCAGTATAATCGACACCAACATACTTTTTAAAATTCTTGAAAGATGTGGCATCGAGTACAAAGTTGAAGAAACTCCTTCAACAAAGAAACGAACTCGCGAATCCCCCTCAGTTTCAACACCACGTAGCCATAAGACACCGAGAATGGAAGTTGTCTCACAGCATAATAAAAACGATGTCTCCATGAACAAGGCAACTGAAGTCCCTCAAGAAACGTCCGCAGCTACCCCTTCTCAGGTTAACGAAGAAAACATTGATGAAGATGGTCCTTGGACAAAAGTCACACATGCAAAAAAGCCAAGAACACCACCTGTAATAGCAGAAAATGTAACAAGTTCTGGGACCGTGGCCGAAGAGGTCTCCGCTCCTATCAATAGGACTGCCCATGGTAAGATCCCCCAGGCCCCTACTTCCATTCCTTCCTGTACCCATTCTGGATCCTCTGACTGCTGGGAAGAGATAGATTCTCTTTTCAACAAAAATTTTCATGAGGTAGCGGATATCGCTGCCTCTAACCTTCCTGCTACCACCCGCACTGGGTTATCTGACTCAGTTAAAGACGACGTAAGGCGTATTTTTAACGCTTTACAAACTGAAGTCTTGAGAATCTTCAAAAAAAATGTAAAAATAGTTGAAAATGAGGTCATCCAACTTAGGAAAAGGTTGGCCAAGCCTCCCTCTCCTCCTAACCCCGTTAAAATTATCCCCCAACTAGATACTTCTACTATTCAAATTAGGTCCAACCAACCCACAACTGTACACCCTAGAGTGCCAGCGCTTTCAACCTACGCGCAAACGTTAAAGAACAGTGTAAACCATGTAAAAATTGCCTCAGACAACCTATCTTTCGAGGCCATCAGAGCCAAAATTGCCAAGACTCCACAGTTGAAGAGTTGTGATGTGACGGCGGTAACTGGGAAGGACAAAAAACTTGTCCTTCACTTTCCCAATTCTGCAGAATTAAAGCGGTTTGTGGACGGATTTAAGACCGCCAACATTGACGGACTTAAAGTCCTACCAAACCCGACATTCAGGCCCAGGTTGGCAATTTTCGGCATCCCTGTCGAGAAATCTGAATCTGATCTGGTGTCTGATCTGATGGAAAACCCTGTGATAGCCCCGCAGTTAATTAATAACAGCGGCGGCTTGAAGCTGGTTAAATTGATTAGGAAGGAAGGTTCGCCTTCCACCGCTATCATAGAGGTCAATAAGGGTATCGAGGAAGCTCTCCTTGCACGCGGCCGCGTCACTGTTGACTTCCTGTCCCTCAGGCTCGCCCAGGCGAAACGCGTCTTCCCATGTGGTATCTGCGGTTGCCTCTCTCACAGGACGCACACTGATGGTAAAAAGTGCACCAATGCGCCCAAGTGCGCCAATTGTGCAGGTGCACATTTTACCACTGCCTGTGAAAATAAAAGCGCGCTTTAGTGTCACAGGTGCGGTGACAAGCACAATGCCAACTCCATGATGTGCAAGCACATGCGAGATGCCCAGGATCACTTCAATAAGTTGATAGCCAAATGATTGTTTTCAAGTGCCTACAAATCAATATAAGACGCTCTCAGCCTTGTTTGTATTCAGTATTGAGTGATTGTCGTGAGGAGAACATAGATTTACTACTTTTACAAGAGCTCCCAGCTGCGCGCGGCAAAATCCCATCGCTGCCAATCCCATCTAACAGAGTTTGCTATGGCCCTATTACAAACTCTAGGTTGGGAGCTATGGTCATTGTAGTAAATCCTAGCCTTAAATTTGTTCATTTGTCTCATTTGTCCAGTGTTAATGTCGTGTTTGTCATGTGTGAATTGAGTGGTAAAAGTATTCTTCTTTGTAATGTTTACCTTCCGCCATCATGTGATCCCTCCCCTCTTCTCGATAAGATAAATTATAGCCTTAATTCTCTGAACTATGACGAGGTCATTTTTTGCGGCGATCTAAATGTTGAATCTTTTAGGTGGTCGGATAAACCCCTGCTCCTCAGGCATCACTCACCTAAGAGAGATCTAGTTGAAAACTTTATTGATGCCAACTATTTGCATGTGCTCAACACTCACGGCGCGGTGACGTGGGAGGAGGGCAACCGCTCTTCTTCCATCGACGTCACTTGCTGTAGTGCTGGCCTTGTAAATAGCGTTACCGATTGGCATCCTGAGTACCAGGAGTTGTCTGACCACAAACGCCTCGTCTTTAACCTAAATTTCGCTCCCTCTTCACAGGACAACACCAGATTTAAATTAAACAAATTTAGCGAAATATACTTCAGCTTTGGTCGTGCTGACTGGGATAGAGTTTTTGAACATTTCAGCCAAAAAATAGAAAATATTAATATTTTTTTAGAAAATGTGCGTGACTCATCCTCCCTCGACGATGTAATTAATTTACTCGGCGAAGAGATTTTTCACACATGTCTAAACACCATTCCATCCCGTCCCAGAAGTGATAAATACCTCAAGTCCATCTCTTGGTGGAAATCTGATTTGAATCCTCTCAAAAGGGCCACTCAAAAGGCACAGCGGGCCTTTATAAAGGCACGCGGTGTCGTTAAGGGTGTGCTGGAGGTCTTTTACAAAAGACTTAAGGCAAGATATCGCCGTGCGAGGAGACTGGCTAAGAAAGAAGCATGGAGGGCAGCCTGCTCGCGTTGCGAAATCAGCCCTTGGGGTGGAATCTACAGTTTCATCAAGGGAAATTTTAAGCGCAAACCCCTCTCAGCTCTCCCAGTTGGTAGCGGCTTCACTGAAGGTCCGCAGGACACATTAAATCACGTATTAGATTACTATTTCGGCCGCGTCCCGCCCGATACCATGTTAGAACACAAAGATTTAAGCAAAGTCATCGCATCGTCATCTGATGACGACCCTTTGTTTACAGATAACGAGTTGTTGTTGACAGCGGATAAGGTAAACTTATCTTCTTCTCCTGGTAGTGATGGCATGCCACCTCTTCTTATCGTAAAACTTGTTAAACATTTTCGGACGTTTTTTCTGAGTATTTTCAACAAGTGTTTAACCACTGGCCACTTTCCATCTACATGGAAGCTGGGGGACGTCGTTCTCGTCCCCAAGCGAAGTGGGGAGGACTTTCTCGCATCACACCGTCCAATCACGATGCTGCCTGGTTTGGGCAAGATCCTTGAGCGTCTAATTCTTGCTAGGCTGTCGTGGATGGCCGATAGGATGTGTAAAGCGCCTCCAAACCAGTTCGGATTTAAGCCTTGTAGATCTACTACAGCCGCACTCTTAAATCTAAAATCTACTATTACCCGGACGATTAAAAATAGGAAATCTTGTCTTCTTCTTTCTTTTGATGTTAAAGGCGCTTTTGACAACGTGCTCCACTCCAGTATCTTGAGAGCGTTGCACAAAAGCGTCTGTCCCAGAAATATTTATCACCTGATAAACTCGTTTCTATGTAACCGTGTTGTGAGACTATCTATGAATGGTTGTACTGTGTCGAGACGAGTTTCCAAAGGATGTCCCCAGGGTTCAGTTCTCGGCCCATTCCTTTGGAATATTGTCTTTGATGAACTCCTCACGCTGGACTACAGGAATAATGTTTTCCCGCAAGCCTACGCGGATGATCTGGTCGTGGTGGTCTCGGGATGCCGACCTAGTCAACTTCCCGCGGCCCAACACACCATAGATATGATCGCTAGGTGGTGCAGTTTGCATAAACTGGAACTCAGCGTGGGGAAGTGCCAGGCTATGGTTCTCCTCAGACCACACGGGAGACTGCCTGAACCGCGCCGGGATCTGGTTATCCACGGACGGCCAATCCAATGGTGCGACTCAATTAAGGTGCTGGGAGTGAGATTTGATCAACGTCTATCTTTCTACCAGCACGTAGTTGAAGTCTGCGCCAAGGTCCGCGGCATGTTGCCGCGTTTGACCGCAGCCGCTAATCTCAACTTTGGTTTTGGTTACCGCGCCTTGAGAACTCTGTATCTGCAAGTGGTTGTTCCAGCCATTGCCTATGCCTCGGCGGTATGGTTTCCTAATCTTTCTCAACGCTCCTTGAATGTTCTACTGAGTGCTCAAAGGCCTTTCCTAGTGAGAGCTTGTAGAGCTTTCAGATCAACCAGCAACGCTGCTCTAATCTCCCTCTCTAGAGTCCTTCCTCTCGATCTGGAAATCTTGGCTAAAACTGAGCTATACCTTAAAAAGTATGGATTGGTTGACGCTGAAATTCCACTCGAGCCTCCTCCCTTTCCACATCCTCTCCCCTACCCCCCCCCCTATTACTCCGCTCCCAGTAATATCCCTGCTCTTTTCTTCCACGTGGCATACTATACAGATGGTTCCAAAACCAGAGATGGAGTTGGCGCCGGCGTGTACAGGTTCTCTTGTCTCGATTGTGCACCTGAAATACGTGAATCTCATGTTCTGTCCCCTCATTGTTCTGTCTTTCAGGCGGAAGCCCTTGGATTGGTTAAGGCTCTTGAAAACGCAACCACTTTACCAAATCATCTAACCTTAGGATTCTTCCTGGACAACCTCTCAGTCGTGAAGTCAGTTCTGAACTCTAAGACTGGTAATTACCTTATCGACAGAGCTCTGCTACTGATTTCGCGATTGAATCGCAATGGGAACAGATGCACCATACAATGGATCAAGGGCCACAGTGGGAACGTGGGTAATGACATCGCGGACACACTCGCAAAGCGGGGTGCTGAGTCTGCTAACCCAAGCTGTTACAAACTCGCTCCTTTGTCGTTTGTAAAATCGGCAATCTACGGCCGGGCGCGTGAAGCATGGGAAAGCAGATTCCTCTCTCTAGCTCCTTCTATCCACACCCGCTTTGGCCTTACTCCAATGAGTCTTTTAGACAAAAGGTATGCGTACATCGTCCCTAGCGAGCACATTGTGGTAGGCCTGCTATCGGGACACACGTGGACGGACAGTTTCGCCCACAGGATAGGCGTCATTGACGATCCTTCCTGCCCTTACTGCGACGCTGACAGGGAAGAAACTCTGTCTCACATCGTGCTTGAGTGCAGCAGCCTTGAAGCCCTTAGATTCCCCCTTCTTTCCACCTGTGCAGAAGAATTAGGGTACACTCCGCGGTCACTCAAAGACTTTATTTTCAACAGGAGCACTTGGCGAGCCTGCCTGGAGTTCCTAAAGGCCTCTGATAGACTTAAGCCACGCGTCCGCGCGGAGGATTCCGATCACCTGAGTGATTCGGACTCCTCACCTCATGGTTAACACCGGTCATTGGCGGCTGCCCGTAGACGTAACTCTGGCCTGTGCCGCTGCTTAAGATCGGTTTCGCGACCTGCCCTGCGTATGTGATCGCCCCTGACGCTGTCTCTGTAACCCAATGACAGAGGGCAAATGGTTTGGCGATTCGACGGCGCGGGCTGCTCGAGAAATCGACTTACGCAGCGACCCATTTGAACGCGCTATGCAATCCATGGTGTACTTTTCTGGTTGGTCGTCTTAGCACTGGTACCCTCACCAGTAATCTTACCTAAAACTTTAATATATTCATTTTTACAAAAAAAAAATATATATATATATAAAATAATAATAATAAAATTATAATAATAATAATAATAATAATAATAAATAAATAAAATAAAAAATAATCTATCTTTTCCCATCAGTTGCTGAATCATTCTCGCTTTATCTAATATTCTTATTTAAACAACAGCTGTTTTTCTTTTATTTTCCCTGGCCTGGGGAATCTAACCTTTTTGAACAGCCTTGGTTGCGTGCAGCACCTTGATACTTTGACACTGTGCATTGCGGATTGTCTGCCTGCTACACCTTTTGGGCTTAAAAATCGTATACTTTAATCATTGCGGTCTGTCTGCTCTCCACGGTCACCCCTGGGCTCAACACCATTGAACCCGTCTCTGCCACCCCCTGAACTCCCTGGATCACCACACTGCTCCCCCCCCCCCCCCCCTGGTCCTCCTCTACATCCCGGCTCTCCTGGCCTCACCTGGCGATGATCCCTGGCCACCCATCCCCAGGCCCCTCCAACTATGCTTTGTGTATATTCCGCTTTATGCGTCCATCGGGGCTCAAAAATCATTCATTTTGGTTAGCAGCCCCGTAAAATAAAGATATTTTCTCTCTAATCTCAACTTTGATTTTGGTTACCGCGCCTTGAGAACTCTGTAGCTGCAAGTGGTTGTTCCAGCCATTGCCTATGCCTCGGCGGTATGGTTTCCTAATCTTTCTCAACGCTCCTTAAATGTTCTACTGAGTGCTCAAAGGCCTTTCCTAGGGAGAGTTTGTAGAACTTTCAGATCAACCAGCAACGCTGCTCTTATCTCCCTCTCTAGAGTCCTTCCTCTCGATCTGGAAATCTCGGCTAAAACTGAGCTATACCTTAAAAAGTATGGATTGGTTGACGCTGAAATTCCACTCGAGCCTCCTCCCTTTCCACATCCTCTCCCTTACCCCCCCCCCCCCCCCCCCTCTATTACTCCGCTCCCAGTAATATTCCTGCTCTTTTCTTCCACGTGGCATACTATACAGATGGTTCCAAAACCAGAGATGGAGTTGGCGCCGGCGTGTACAGGTTCTCTTGTCTCGATTGTGCACCTGAAATACGTGAATCTCATGTTCTGCCCCCTCATTGTTCTGTCTTTCAGGCGGAAGCCCTTGGATTGGTTAAGGCACTTGAAAACGCAACCACTTTACCAAATCATCTACCCTCAGGATTCTTCCTGGACAACCTCTCAGTCGTGAAGTCAGTTCTGAACTCTAAGACTGGTAATTACCTTATCGACAGAGCTCTGCTACTTATTTCGCGATTGAATCGCAATGGGAACAGATGCACCATACAATGAATCAAGGGCCACAGTGGGAACGTGGGTAATGACATTGCGGGCACACTCGCAAAGCGGGGTGCTGAGTCTGCTGACCCAAGCTGTTACAAACTCGCTCCTTTGTCGTTTGTAAAATCGGCAATCTACGGCCAGGCGCGTGAAGCATGGGAAAGCAGATTCCTCTTTCTAGCTTCTTCTATCCACACCCGCTTTGGCCTTACTCCAATGAGTCTTTTAGACAAAAGGTATGCGTACATCGTCCCTAGCGAGCACATTGTGGTTGGCCTGCTATCGGGACACACGTGGACGGACAGTTTCGCCCACAGGATAGGCGTCATTTACGATCCTTCCTGCCCTTACTGCGACGTTGACAGGGAAGAAACTCTGTCTCACATCGTGCTTGAGTGCAGCAGCCTTGATGCCCTTAGATTACCCCTTCTTTCCACCTGTGCAGAAGAATTAGGGTACACTCCGCGGTCACTCAAAGACTTTATTTTCAACAGGAGCACTTGGCGAGCCTGCCTGGAGTTCCTAAAGGCCTCTGATAGACTTAAGCCACCTGAGTGACTCGGACTCCTCACCTCATGATTAACACCGGTCATTGGCGGCCGCTCGTAGACGTTACTCTGGCATGTGCCGCTGTTTAAGTTCGGTTTCGCGACCTGCCCTGCGTATGTGATCGCCCCTGACGCTGTCTCTGTAACCCAAGGACAGAGGGCAAATGGTTTGGCGATTCGACGGCGCGGGCTGCTCGAGAAATCGACTTACGCAGCGACCCATTTGAATGCGCTATGCAATCTATGGTGTACTTTTCTGGTTGGTTGTCTTAACACTGGTACCCTCACCAGTAATCTTATCTAAAACTTTTATATATTCATTTTTACAAAAAGAAAATCTATCTTTTCCCATCAGTTGTTGATTCATTCTCGCTTTATCTAATATTCTTATTTAAACAACAGCTGTCTTTCTTTTATTTTCCCTGGCATAGGGAATCTAACCTTTTTGAACAGCCATGGTTGCGTGCAGCACCTTGGTACTTTGATATAGTGCATTGCGGCTTGTCTGCCTGCTACACCTTTTGGGCTTAAAAATCATACACTTTAATCATTGCGGTATGTCTGCTCTCCACGGTCACCCCTGGGCTTAACACCATTGAACCCGTCTCTGCCACCCCCTGAACTCCGCGGATCACCACCCTGCCCCCCCTGATCCTTCTCTACACCCTGGCTCTCCTGGCCTCACCTGGCGATGATCCCCTGGCCACCCATCCCCAGGCCCCTCCAACTGTGCTTTGTATATATTCCGCTTTATGCGTCCATCGGGGCTCAAAAATAATTTATTTTGGTTAGCAGCCCCGTAAATAGAGATATTTTCTCTCTTTAGTTGTTTTCATGTAGACATATATACCAAGATTTGTATAATCACTATTAATAATAAATAATATGTAAAGTTGGTTACGTCCTTCTTACTTACTTTAATTACATAACAAGATATTTCTGTTATAGAGATTTTTTTTTATATAAATTGCTTCGTTTTAGAAAATATTTTTCATATAAAGATTTTTGATGGTTTCGAATTTTGATAAAGTTTTATATTTATGGTTCAAAATCACATTAATAGGTACCGCTCAGCAAGAGCAACCTAGTTCATGATAATTGAATTATGGTATTATCTTTTACTAATATACAATGTACGTGTACAATGTACGATATACGTGTATATATTTATAAACCTTTTTTTATTATTATCCCTAGTACACGTGGTACAGGCCATGATAATCATGGTGGGTAGTTAGCGACTGCTCTTACTGTAAGTGCACCACATGTCTACACATGTGAAAAGCATTTCGACTTTGCACTTACAAATGTTCCAGAGCCCCGTTTGGTTACTTGCACTCGCTGGTAGGGTTGGACTTTTGCAAGAATCGGGGGCCATTGGAGCATTTTTTTTTTTAAACATAAAAAAGTGTCCAATGCGGGAATCGAACCCGGGTCGTAGCGGTCGTACGCCAACTGTTTAGACCATCCTTCCACCGACCCCCCCCCCCCCCCCCCCCCCCCCCAGGATGGTTGGACATGACATGATGTAGCATGAGGTGGTCTAATAGATGTTTATGTCAACGGCGGCCTTTTGAGGGAATTTACACTCATGGATGAAAATTAAGGAAGTGGAGCGTCTTTGATATCACCGGTCGTTTTTTTTTTTTAAGGAGACAGAGGCAATTTTGCTTACACACTTGGTTATCTCGTGTGTCTTTAATAAAGGTCATTGTGTATTAATATATATATATAGTCACGGCCGTCTGTCGTGGCCTCTGTCACGGATAATATACAGTTATCATCGTCATGCGTTCTTAATTCTGTCACCGTTTGCTTTTGGTTCAGTGGTAGAATGCTCGCCTGCCACGCGGGCGCCCCGGGTTCGATTCCCGGCCGATGCATTTTTTTTTTTTTTTTACAATTTTTAAAACATCATTTATATATTATAAAAGAATGACATCCACGGCGCCAATTTATAATTGTAACGAATAGCATTTGAATAAAAGCATTTAATCGGGTAAACCCCGGGCGTTGCCCGGGTCATTCGGCTAGTTTTAATATATTTCAGAGTTATTATCTGAATCCCGATATACACTCTCACGGACAAAAATTAAGGAAGTGCAAAGTCTTTGATATCGCCGGTCGTTTTTTTTTTTTTTTTGAGGAGACAGAGTCAATTTTGTTCACACTTGATTATCTCATTTGTCTCCAATAAAGGTCATTGTGTATTTCAATATATTTCAGAGTTATTGTCTGAATCCCGATAATGCTAAAAGGTAAAACTTCCTTAGGTCTTGTCCATGAGTGTATTTCTACACTTGACCTGCTATTTCTGCCTTATAAACGTCCTAATGACTCTGTCCAAGTTCATTATGTCCGAATCTACAAATATTTCAGATAAAAAAAGATTACCAAAAATCACATGATAAGGGGAGTTGTTGCCAGGAGCGAAATAGAATGTCGAAAGGTCGAGATAAACTCTCTAATCTTCTATCGCCAATTGTTTGGTCAGCCGATTGTGTTTTATAGTTTTCGTTTCTCCAAGATATACAGCTCTGGGACGGTCAAACCCTTCACTCGCCCTGGAACACGATGTAAGCAAATGTAAGAGTTAAGCACACGACTCAGAGATCAGTTGTTATTGTAGTGTCCAATGAAGAGACTCAGATGTCTCCATACATCTCTATCACGGCAGTCGCAATGTTTTCTATCTTGGGTGTGTAAAGTTCTGGGTCCATGTCAATTTTCTGTTGTTGTCGTGTCCAATGAAGAGCCTCAAATGTCTCCGTACATCTCTATCACAGCACTCGCAATGTCCTCTATCTTGGGTGTGTAAAGTTCTGGGTCCATGTCAAATTTCTGTTGTTGTCGTGTCCAATGAAGAGCCTGAGATGTCTCCGTACATCTCTATCACAACAGTCGCTCGCAATGTTCTCTATCTTGGGTGTGTAAAGTTCTGGGTCCATGTCAATTTTCTGTTGTTGTCGTGTCCAATGAAGAGCCTCAGATGTCTCCTTACATCTCTATCACGGCAGTCGTAATGTTCTCTATCTTGGGTGTGTAAAGTTCTGGGTCCATGTCAAATTTCTGTTGTTGTCGTGTCCAATGAAGAGCCTCAGATGTCTCCGTACATCTCTATCACAGCAGTCGCAATGTCCTCTATCTTGGGTGTGTAAAGTTCTGGGTTCATGTCAAATTTCTGTTGTTGTCGTGTCCAATGAAGAGCCTCAGATTTCTCCGTACATCTCTATCACAGCAGTCGCAATGTCCTCTATCTTGGGTGTGTAAAGTTCTGGGTCCATGTCAATTTTGTGTTGTTATTGTGTCCAATGAAGAGTCTCAGATGTCTCCGTGCATCTCTATCACAACAGTCGCAATGTTCTCTATCTTGGGTGTGTAAAGTTCTGGGTCCATGTCAATTTTGTGTTGTTATTGTGTCCAATAAAGAGTCTCAGATGTCTCCATGCATCTCTATCACAGCAGTCGCAATGTTCTCTATCTTGAGTGTGTAAAGTTCTGGGTCCATATCAATTTCTGCAAAGCTGCGGCCATTGCTGGACATGAGAATATTTGGGTAGGTGTTAGTTCCACACCAGGACTATTGTTGCATGTCATGTAGGTACTTGTGCCATCTTGATGTGTTGTAATTCTTTATAATGTTAATAATTCTGAGTCTTGTGATTGTTTTTGTAATTCTTCTCTCAGCGCGTTTTCAGAGATCAGTTCACGAGGCCATAGAAACATTAAATAGCCTCAAATCTAGCAGAAGGTAACGCTGAAATAAACATCCAAGCAATCCTTTTACACTCATGGACAAAACTCAAGGAAATTTCCCATTTTGAACACAAAAAAAACTCCTTTTTTTTTTCTTATATAACGGCGGATTTCCCATACATGTAAATTCGAACGTTCTCCTTTAATATATATATATATATGAAAAAACAATAGAAAAAATTACTAACCAAAAGTTATGATTTTTGAGCCCAAACTCGATGTCAGGTGGCAAGGGACCCTAGGATCTGGCGGCAGGAGATGTCTCGCAGGGGTGGTGGAAACGTTGGGCAAGCAGGGGAACAGCGCCAGGGTGCAGTGAGGCGGGTGCCTTGAATAGGCCAGGAATCCAGGAGAAGTGTCAGATGGAATTGGAGGCAGAAGGTCCTTGAAGCCTAGAACTTGAGCGCCCTAGACTTCAGGATGGGGCAGCTTGAGGCTCTCGCCTCGTGCTTGTCAGGAAGGCCCTTGGAGCAGGAGTTGGTACATTTGGAGGTGCGCTGGTCAGCAATGGATGGGCAGGCGCGGCCTTCATGGCCGTCTTCACCGCAGTGGAAGCACTTAGGAGCTCTGGTGCATTGGGCAGAGTTGTGGCCGAAGCCACAACAGCCGAAGCAGACGCGGGCGCGGATGGACTCCTCGAAGTTGAGGATTACTCCATCCACCACGATCCTCCCGCGAACGCCCAGGGTTCTAAAGGTCTTGAGGTCCACCTCGATGAAGGCGGTGCAGGTCCCGTTTCTGGGTGCAGAACGGTGCGCCACGCGCACCACCTTGTCCCCAGGAAGCTTTCTAACAGCAGCGGTTTCAAGGAAGGTCTCCTCAATGGTGGAGTTGGATGTCTTGGGCTTGTTGGCCTCCTCAATTTCGTCCAACTCTGCGAAGGACTCGAGGGTGTCAGTGAGGTTCTCTACATTGGTAGCGAGGGCTTTGATCATTTCTGATATATAGCTGGCAATAAATATGTATATATATATGTTTCTATGAAAATGTTAATCTGCAAGACGCAGGTTATCATCATCATTGATTTGTTGTTGTCACTTTTTGGCGTTTCGCAAAACCAACAAAAGCTGTATCAGACTTTACTAAGACAATAAAGATTTGCTAAAAATATAAAAGTGTACTAAGATGCTGCATTTGGCGAAGAGGATATAAGAGTAAGTACCCTCGAATTTTGAAGTAAATATTTTTAGAAATTATCTTTGATTTTTTTTTTTTTGCATATAATTGAAAGTTATTTTTAAAAGACTAAAATTGCAAAGTTTTAGGATGCAAATTTAAAAAAAAGTGAAATAAAATGGCTAGTTACCAATTTAAGGAATATAATGAAGATACTGAAACTTTTGAAACGTTTTATGAACGATTGGAACAGTTTCTCATATTGGAGGAGGCAGGGGATGAGAAGAAAAAGGCTCATCTCCTAACCCTCATGGGAAGTAAAACCTATGGTGTTTTGAAGAATTTGTGCAGTCCTATTCTACCTAAAAATAAAACTTTTGATGACCTAATAGATATCTTGAAAAGGCACTTCTCTCCAAAGCGCTCAATTATAGTAGAGAGGTTTATTTTTTTTAAAAGAATGCAATTAAAGGAAGAAAGCATCTCGGATTACTTGGTGGAAATTAAGCGTTTGGCTTCCTCATGCAACTTTGGAAATTTTCTGGAGGATTCTTTACGTGATAAAATGGTTTGTGGGTTATATAATGCCAAAATACAAAATAGAATTTTGTCGGAGGGTGACATTTCTTTAGCTAAAGTAATTGAGATAGCATTATCTATGGAAGCGGCCGAGAAAAATACAAAATTATTCAATTTGGAGCAGGGTGAAGATTGTGTAGATAAGTTGAGGATGGAACGCAAGGTTGAATCAAATTTCCAGAATGGCAAATGTAAACATTGTGGTAAACCGCACAAAGAACCATGTAGATTTAAGGAGGCGATATGCTTTAAGTGTAATAAAAAAGGACACATTGCCTCAATATGTTGGAGCAGTAGAAGAAATCTAAGGCAACATCAGAATCAGCCGGGAAATATACATCAGATAGGAGACCAAGAAGAGGAGGAAGAGTATGTCCAGAAAATTATAAGCGTGACGATACCTGAGTATAAAATTAATTTTGCCTCAAGTGACCCTCCCTATCTGATGGAGTTAAAAGTAGAAGGAAACTTTATTAAATTTGAAATGGATACGGGTAGTGGTCTAACACTGATATCAGAAAAGGATTTTAAAAATAGTCTTCAACACTTGAAATTGGAAAAAGCGAGTATTATTGTTAGAACTTATGATGGTACCGTGGTACCCATTCTGGGTAAAATCAATGTCAAAGTGGAGTGTCAAGATATTACTTACAAACTTAGAGCGTTGGTGGTGAAAGGAGAAAAGAGGGCTTTGATGGGAAGAGAATGGATAAATAGATTGAAATTGGGCTGTTTCGCGGTAAAACATATGCCTGTGGAAATTACCATTGAGGAAATTTTGAAGGAAAATCAAGCCCTATTTGTGGAGAAAACTGAACCAATAAAAGGTTTCACATTTTCAGTAAACATGTGTGATGTGAATCCAATTTTCCATAAGGCTCGTCCGGTGCCTTTCGCCATTAGGCCAGCAGTTACTGAAGCATTAGACAAAATGGTGGCTAAGGGTTATCTATGTGAGGTGGCGAGCAGTAAATGGGCCACTCCAGTGGTTGTAGTGCCGAAGAAAAATAAAGAGATCAGAATTTGCTGCGACTTCAAGGTAACTCTAAATAAATATTTGGACACTGCGGCCTATCCCCCTCCCACACAGCAAGATTTATTCTCCACATTGACCAAGGGAAAATACTTTTCTAAATTGGACTTGAGGAACGCTTATCTGCAATTAGAGGTGGACCCAGGCACCCGACCGTTACTAACGATAAATACTCATAAAGGGCTGTTCAGGTTTAAGAGAATGCCATTTGGATTGGCAAATGCGCCCAGTTATTTTCAATCTGTAATGGATAGGGTTTTGTCGGGTATAGGAGGCGTAATTTGTTATATTGATGATGTCCTTATAGCCACAGCATCAATTGAAGAACATCTGGCGTTGTTGAAGACTATATTTGCTCGCTTGGCGAAATATAATATCAAACTAAAGAAAGAAAAATGCCTATTTTTGCAAAAAGAAATTGAATATTTAGGACATCTTGTCACGGGAGAGGGCATCAGACCTTTAGATCATAAGGTACAAGCAATACAGAAGGCCAAAACGCCTTCGAATATCTCTGAATTAAGGTCATTTCTTGGTTTAGTTAACTTTTATGGGAAGTTCATACCCAATTTGCCAGAGCTTTTGAAGCCTCTTCATGAGCTTCTTCACAAAAAACGTTCTTGGGTTTGGACAAAGGAATGTGGAGAGGCAATTGACAAGTGCAAGAACAGCATTACCTCTGAGAGGGTGCTAGTCCCATATGATACGACTTTGCCATTGTGTTTGGCCACTGATGCATCGCAGATTGGAGTGGGCGCTGTGTTGTCACATATTATAGAAGGCCAGGAGAGACCGATTATGTTTGTCTCACGGACTTTATCGGAAGCAGAACAAAATTATTCTCAGATTGAGAAGGAGGCTCTAGCCATTATATATGGAGTTACCAAGTTTCATCAATTTATTTATGGAAGAAAATTTATTCTTATTACAGACCATAAGCCATTGGTGACCATTTTGGGCTCAAGATCAGGAATCCCCACCTTATCTACTTCAAGATTGCAGCGTTGGGCGCTTATTTTGTCAGCTTATACTTACGATATTAAATTTCGAAGAACTCAAGACCATGGGAATGCAGATCTTCTGTCACGTTTTCCTGTGGGCTGTAAAGAAATTCCAAGATTAAATAATGTCTATGCTTTATCCTTTGTGGAAGAATTGCCGATCACAGCAGAGGAAATTGCCACGGAAACTGAAAAAGACGAAGTGCTCTCATTGGCCAAATTTTATACTCAGCAAGGCTGGCCTGAAAAGGTGGCTGATCACCTCAGACCTTATTTTCAAAGGAAACTTGAGCTAACTGTAGATGGGGAGTGTTTGGTTTGGGGAATGAGAGTTGTCATTCCACCATCTCTCAGAATAAAAATGTTGAACTGTCTTCATGAGACTCATTCCGGTATGAACAAAATGAAGGCTGTAGCAAGATCACATTTTTGGTGGCCAAATCTAGATACCCAAATCGAGTTTTTGGTAAATAAGTGCAGAAGCTGTCAGCAATCCCAGGATGGGCCAAATAAAGGAAAATGGCAACCCTGGAAATGGTCAACCAGACCTTGGCAAAGAATTCACATTGATTTTGCAAATAAGGAAAACATTAATTTATTAATAGTAGTAGATAGTCATTCAAAGTGGATAGAAGCCATCCCAATGAGAGAGACCACCACACGCAAAACCATTGAGCAACTACGGCGACTTTTTTTCTTCCTATGGGTTACCGGAGGAACTTGTATCTGATAATGGACCTCAGTTTACTGGTAGTGAAATGAAAGGTTTTCTGGAAGGAAATGGGATTAAACAAACATTGATCCCGGCGTACCACCCGCAAAGTAATGGCTTGGCTGAAAGAGCGGTTAGAACAATTAAGACTGCCCTGGATAAAAACAAAAGGAAAATTGGGGATACCATTCAAGACACCTTATCAAAAGTTCTTCTGGCATATCGAAGCACCCCGCATGTGACAACGGGAAAGACTCCATCAGAGCTCTTTATTGGGCGTGCGCTTCGAACCAGAGTGTCGTTGATACATCCCAGCTTGGCATCTAGAGTTAGGGACCAGCAAGCCAGGCAAATGAAGTATGATCGGCGAACCCATTTGGAAGAATTCCAGATAGATGATTTAGTGTGGTGTAAAAACTTTAGAGGTGGTGATAAATGGATCCCAGGAAAAATTGTGGGCAAGAAGGGAACTAGAGTCTACACCATTTTGATCCACGGACAGGTAAAGGCCTATCACAGGGATCAAATTAGAAAAAGGTGGAGGAATGGTGAGGAAGATGAGAGTGGAGATGGAGAGCGTCAACCCGAGCACTCAAGAGGAGCAGGTCCCAGTGCCATAATCTCGGAGGTTGTACGAGACAGAGGTTATATGGAGTCGATGTCGCCAGGACTAACTAGCCAACGGTCGGATCAAGATTCAGAGGTTCAGAGTGATACAGACGATGGAAAGTCATTGGAGCCTCTTCGCTCGCTGGACCCCGAGGCCTTGAAAGAGGAGGGTCCTGTCCTAAGGCGGAACCCACCTCGAGCTAGGAGACCTCCTGTGAGATTTGAAGAGAGAAGATGGTGATATATAGCTAGCAATAAATATGTATATATATATATGTTTCTATGAAAATGTTAATCTGCAAGACGCAGGTTATCATCATCATTGATTTGTTGTTGTCACTTTTTGGCGTTTCGCAAAACCAACAAAAGCTGTATCAGACTTTACTAAGACAATAAAGATTTGCTAAAAATATAAAAGTGTACTAAGATGCTGCAATTTCAGTCCGCGAGGCGATGTAGCGGATCCGGTCCTCATGCAGGGATTTCAGGGCAGGATGGCCAATGGAGCGCAGGATGTTGTGGTTGCGTGAGATCACCATTTCATCTACTTCCTCCAGGTCGGCGACGTTCACGATGGGCTTGTAGGCCTTCTTTTTCTTCTTGGCAGGATTCATGTCGGCCAACGGGGAAAAACAACAACGAGTTTTTATATGCAAAGCGTGACCTCTGGCGGTCGATTTAACAGAATATTTGTTTCTATGAAATATAATTTTAAATAAAATAATATTTTAATATAACATTTTTAAATAAAATATTTCAATATAACATACATATTTATGAAAAATAGTATAAATGTGATATTGTGTATATATATTTTTATCTTAATATATATATTGATTTATTTTTTGAACGAATCATACGTGTCAAAAATAGTTTAAATTTCTTGTAACAGATGGCGCGCTAATCCATCATATTGTGTTTTAAAATACCTGCAATTTCCAGAAGAGCAATGCTCGTGGGAAGCATATTATATATTTATCATTAAGAGACAAGGGTCGCCTCTCCCGTCAAAATAGACGTCTAAAACCAGACGCCATCTATTAAAGGTCGCCGCAACTAGCGGCCTCAGGTCGGTGACAAAGCCACAACACCAGCTTTGGCAAACTGAAAAGCGTCCACCTAGAGACCATGGTTTCGGGCTAATGGTCCTCGTCAGTCTAGGGCGGACTTTATTCCATGAGATCCACACGGGATAGATGGCGTCTGGTTTTAGACGTCTATTTTGACGGGAGAGGCGACCCTTGTCTCTTAAGATCAATTTCCTCCCGGCAAAATTGCCATCTATATTTATCATTATATGTATTTCTACTGTCCTCAAAGTTTATGTCCATAGTTCATTTAGAATACTCTTTCCCAGAGTCTAACTTAAGTATCAGTATAAAAGGAAAATGCAATATCAGTTCTCCCGCCCAGGCGGTTGGCGTTTCTTGCGCTCCAGGGGCCTGTGTTATCCTCTCTCTCAGTTCTCCCGCTGACTCCAGCATGGAAACACCTCCACTGCCGCTCCCCATGACTTCCTGGCCTGCCCCCTCGAAACCTTCCTACCCCTCAACCAGATTTTTCTTGGGCAAATTCAGTTGCCTCAAACCAGATTTGGGGGTTCGATGGAAGGATAGTCTTAAACTATTGGTTTTCGACCGCTACGACCCGGGTTCGATTCCCGCATTGGGAACTTTTTTTATTATGTAAAAAAAAAAATGTTCCAATGGCCTCCGATTCTTGCAAAATTCCAACCCTACCAATGAGTGCAAGTAACCAAACGGGGCTCTGGCACATTTTTAAGTGTAAAGTCAATCTGTTTTTCACATGTATAGACATGTGGTGCACTTACAGTAAAAGCAGTCGCCTACCTCTACCTACCACGATTATCATGGCTTGTACCACGTGTATTAGGAATAAGAAAAAAAAATATTTTGGCCAAATTCGACTGCCAATTCCTCCTGAATTTTTATTCGGGGTTCTCCTAAGCGGTCGCCATCACCCTCCCTGTGATTGGTCGTTTTTTACTGCCAATTTCTCTTGCTTCCTGCCTGCCTCTCCATGTTTTCCAATTCGCCCTACATTCCCCGGGACGCCCCTGACTCTCCTCTCATACCATTGAAGAGGCTGACCGAAGAATTGTAGCTCAGCCCCCGACCTTGCCTTACGCGTGAGCGATATCCTCTCTCTCTGTCTCTCAGGAGGTCGCTTTGTCCTTAAATTGGCCCGCGGCCTCGAGGATATCGCCAGGGAGCGCGACCAGATCCTCCTCAGCCTTCAAGAGGAGCGCTCTAGGAACACCCACTCCTCCCTCAGCATCTCCGATACAACCATCCAGACCCTTAACTCTGCACCACCTTCAAAGACTAAGGCGATGCAGGTGGACTTTACCTCGACCACCATCTACAGTCCTTCTTTCCTATCAATTATTTATATCTATTTATTCCTATTCTGTAATTAACCATATATAATCTTATATGAACATTGTAATAAATCATCAAGGCCGAAGCTGTCCAACTCTTGCCAACCCGCTTACGGCCATGTGCGCCAACTGCTCAGCCAAGGGCCTCTCTGCCGACCACGAAGCAAGATCAATGTCTTGCCCAACCGCCAGAGAGCTAGAGCTACAAATTTCTAGTCCTCCCGCCTTCTTCCTGCCTCCTGACCTCCACGGACCCAATCCGGCCTAACCTGCCTCTTTCCTGACGGATATCCTGTCCCTAGGCTCTCCAGCCTGGTCATAATGGTTTTATATATTCCGCTTTACGCGGCCATCGGGGCTCAAAAATCATTTATTTTGGTTAACAGCCCCGTAAATAAAGATATTTTCTCTCTGTAATAAATCAGTGTCAATCTCAATCTCCTTTTTTCCTTCTAGTCCTTCTCCCAAACAACTAGCACTTCCCTCTCAACCCGTGGATCCCTCCAGAATTTCACACCTAGAGTGGTTATCCCTGCTCTGCCAGCCAAAAAATCCCACGCTCCAAGCCTGAGCCCTTACCTTCCACTGGCCCCCGCTCCTTCCAAGACCAAACCTTCCCTTCTCTCAGCCCACGCTGTCATCCTAGGTGACCCCGGGGCTGATCCTGTCTCCAACCTTGCCAGGGTCAAGGTCTCCAGTGTCTGGGTTTCCCTTCGCACCAAAGGGAAACTTTATTTTTTAAAAGAACCTCATCGTGAGAAAATATTTGCATTTATAAGACGCTTATCACAATTTTATCTTGAAAAATGTGTTTTATATGAAAAAGAAACATTCATGCTTAATGGTTGTTTTTCTTATGTATAGTTGGCGCGTTATTGCCTTATATTTTATAAGCTTTCGAGTTTATACGACATATATATATATATATATTAAAAATAAAGAAGGCATCTCCTGACCACGAGCACATGTGCTTTTTAGATGGCAGAGCGCCATCTAGTGGAGCAAGAAAAAACTAAACGTTTATTTAGCTTGTTCCGTGATGTGCTCGTGGTCATGAGATGCCTTCTTTATTTTTAATATCAACACCTGACTCACTTATCTTTTATTTTTCTCTATTGATTTTTCATATATATATATATATATATAGAAGCAATGGGCACTTCTCCCGTCAAAATTAACGTCAGAATCTGACCCCATCTATTGACCGTCGCCGCAACTAGCGGCCTCGGGTCGGTGACAAAGCCGCAACACCAAGTTTGCCAAAGTTGGTGTTGCGGCTTTGTCACCGACCCGATGCCGCTAGTTGCGGCGACGGTCAATAGATGGCGTCAGATTCTGACGTTAATTTTGACGGGAGAAGTGCCCATTGCTTCTATGGATTAATTTCCTCACAGCAAATTTTCCATCTATATATATATACTAGACGGGTGACCCGGGCTTCGCCCCGGGGATTGACCGTGTGCATATCTACCCGAGTGATATATATTTTGATAAGATTTTTTTATATAATTGTTTGTTATTAGCATTATCTATTTGTTTGCATCAGCATAATTTAATCTAATCTTTGATAGATGGCGCTGTTCGTGAGCTAAGTAGAATAATTTGAATATATAGTTTTAATATTTGATTTATATATTTTTTTAAACTAGCGGACGTACCCGGCTTCGCCCGAGGTTTTATCCGAGTAAAGGTTTTTCTAGCGAACATTTGTTAAAACAATTCTCTAAAAACTTATAAAAAAAAAGATATATTTTGATAATTTGAAACTCGTAAATTTGAATCTCTCGATAAAGTGAACATTTTTTCCCGGTCCCTGTGTGCCGTGTCATCCTGAATTTTGTCTTTCCTAATTTTCTACATTAGAAAATCATAGTTTTATCTAGTGAACATTTTTTCCCGGTCCCTTGAAAAATACTCGATAAGTTGAATAAAATCAATATTAATTGGTTCCCTCGGTAATTGGAAGTTAAAGGAATAGTATCTTCGCCTTGGAATTGTATCATTATTCTTGTCTCAAATAAATTGCCGTGTCATCCTGAGATAATCTTACTTTTGATAAATAATATTTAAGATAACAAACTTAGTGATAAGAAAACTTGTTATCATCGTCACAATGGGGGCGCTGCTTGCGAGTTAAATCTACAAATCTGCAAATAACTCTAAGGATATTCAAGATATTCATGAAATTATTTTTCAAAAACCTTCCCGGTGATATACCTAATAATATCCCAAAATTTCACGGCGATTGAATGTATGGTTTTTGAATCTATAGAGTACAGACAAACAGACAGACAGACATTCAATTTTATATATATAGATAGCCTATCGTCTTCCCCGTATTTTTTTTACCTATGTATGGAAATTTTGGTTTGAATTAGTGAACTACTGCGAATTTGTATACCGGACATACAAACAAACAAACATACAAACATTGATTTTTATATATATAAGATATATACAGTTAAACCTGTCTATAGCGCCCCCTCTAAATAGCGCCTTTCTCTCTATAGCGCCCGATTTTAAACATTAAAATGTAAACATTTTACATTAAAAATGACCTGTCTATAGCACCCCCTCTCTATAGCACCCTATTTTGGTGAGTCCCAAGAGGGGGCGCTATAGACAGGTTTAACTGTATTTTTAAAGAAGAACGTTCGAATTTACATATATGGGAAATACGCCGTTACATAAGCAAATAAGTAATGGTTTATGCCTAAAATATGACACTTCTTTAAGTTTTGCCCATGAGTGTAAATTAGAGAAACCACTGGAAAGGTTCACCACTAATGGGCCAAGCCTTCCTAATATATTTCAACAAACAACAACAACAACAAAAGCCTTTATTAAGGACCTCTCGTCCTATAAAGGATTATCCAGTTTACAGAGTAATTGAAGAGAAGAGAACTAAGAATACAGAGAGAAACCTATATGTAGTAGGTATAGTATTTTCTACACTGTGACTATATACAACAGCAGCAACAAGCCTTTTACTGGAATCAAAGTCCCATACAGGATTCGTCATTCTAGTCCTGACAAAGATTATTTGCATATAATTATTTACATCAATTAGATTATGTGTATAGCTTCCCCTTTCTCTTCAGCCGTCTTCCAAAATTTAAACAACGCAAACGCTCCAGCTCTGTTTCTCACCACCTCATTCAACAGGAGCTCCAAAGAGAGTCCTTCAAGGCCTAATTCACTAAGGAGCACTTCTTGTTCGTCTTTCAGCCCCATACATAAGAGTATATGGTGATGTAGCCCCGGCTCCATTCTTGTCCCGCAAATCTCGCATGTCCATCCGTCTGTTTCAAATACCTAATATATTTCACACTATTGTAAACTATAGAGTTGCATATTGTTGCATCATGGCTAATGAACCTATTTTATTTTAATTTGTAATATTATTTTTCATATATTTTAAATTCAAAATTATATTTTATATTTATTCATTTTATTAAACAGAATATATGTATTATAAACAGAATATATGTATTATAGAATCATCATTTGTATTTAGATACACGTGTGACTTCACTGCTCTCTTTGATGTGAGAAATAAATAAATTATCCTGGAGGCTACTTAAAGTAGAGTTATCTCATTATTCCCTGATATAAATTTGTAGGATGGTTGAAACACGCTCTGGTAAGATACAAGACCCAGCACAGGAGAGGACCAAGTTTGAAGAGTCTGCCAAGCCGCAACCTGGTGCAACAATATACTAATTATTCATATCGATTTTATATGCATAGGTTCAGTATATAATTACTTATCTATTTATAGCTATATCAACATTATTTTTTATTAAGACATTTCAGTAACTTCCTGTTACCTTCTTCTCTCTCTCTCTCTCTCTCTCAGGGGATGAATTTCTAAACAAACTTTTAACCAACAAATGATGTTCAAAATTGTCAGTTCTAATTTTATAAACTACAAAGGAAATAAAGTATGTAAATAAGTTCTTCATTAAATTCACATACACACAAAAACCTTTATTAAGACACACTGGTCCTTACAGAGAGAGGATTCTCCTTGGGGTTACAAGACGGAGAAACCTATGAAAGTGGGAAATATACAAAGGGGTAAAAATGGAGAAAGATTATATACACATGATAAATATATACAGATTATTATTTGAATGATCCTATGGAAAATAAGAATATGGATTTGGAAATATGGATGGAAGAAGTGGAGAGCGAAAAGAGGGGGGAAAAACAGGTATTTACAAATGGAACATACATATAATGGAACAGTAAATTTAAGCTCTTCTGCTCACACAGCACAGGTGGACCATGGCTTTTTTCAAGAAATATTTAAGAGATTTTCCAGGAAAATCCGAGTTTCAGAGTTGTAAGGTAAACACCGTTTTTTCTTCATTAAATACATAACAAGCTTTCGATTTGCATGAGACCATTCAAGGCTTCCATCAAGGAGTTTAATTAACCGTTGTGTTGGTTAATTTGCATCCTAAATTACATACCACGAGTACTACTCGAAAGTTCTTAAGCTTAATATATCGCTGAAGTATAAACGGTTATGCATTGACAAATTAATCATGTTGTAACTTTTAATTTATTTACATTCATTTAACCTTTATATGAACAATTGGGTGTAAGCCTCTAATGACCTGATAAAGATGGATTTCTCGAAAGCTCTATCCTGTATATAATAAGAAAACTTATTATACACTCGTTGACAAAACTTAAGGAAATTGTACCTTTTAGCATGTATATGGGTATTCATACAATATATTTTTTCATCGCAGTAAGGGCAGTAGAAGTTTGTATTATGTATAAAATAAACATTCGTGCCTTTTAAATCCTTTCATTTTATATGTATAGATGGCGCGTTATTACTTTGTGTTAATTTATGCCTAACTGGCCTTGTCTTTATTGTTTGCGGAAGAGCATTGCTCGATGCGAATATTTGAATGTAATTCTACTGTCCTATAAGCTTATGTCCATAGTTTCTTGAAAACCATTTCTGAGATTCCATCCTTCAGTGTAACATATATAAGCAGAATCGTCCAATACAGTATTAGAGCTCTGAGAAGCGGTCTGGTGGATTAAATTGGCGAAACCGCTGGGAGGGTTCACCACTGATGAGCCAAGCCCTCCAAATACGAGTATATTTTTTCATCGCAGTAAGGGCAGTAGAAGTTTGTATTATGTATAAAATAAACATTCGTGCTTTTAAATCCTTTCATTTTATATGTATAGATGGCGCGTTATTGCTTTGTGTTAATTCATACAATAACTCTGAAAGATATTTGATACACAGTGATCTTTATTGAAGAAACACGAGATTATTAAGTGTTAACAAAATTGCTTCCGTTTCCTTAAAAAAAAAAAACGATCGGCGACATCAAAGACTTTCCATTTCCTTAAATTTTTGCCTATGAGTGTAATGCAAGTGTATTTTGCAAAAATCATTTTTCAATTAACATCATCAAGTTCAATTCTGATTTGGCTTATATCTCATAGAGATTTTTTTAATTATTATTGAAAAAAAAACGTAAAAAATCCATCATTCTTGTTTTAATTAATTTATTTATTACCAGTTTTAAATAAGACACGCTATATCCGATCTGGATAATTGTCAAAAGAAAATAAACAATTAAGAAAAAGAGCATTGAATAAACATATACATTAAACAAATAAGCAACAACATAAGCAGATAGAAGAAATCGCAAGGTAGTTATTTACAGTATGTTAAGCAATGATGGAAGTTTATTTAATGTATTTCTTGTTTTAATTATTATTTTTGGCTAAATTAAAGTAGAGCTAAGGGTTAGATGTAAAATTTGCATAGTAGGTGGCTAACCATATAAATATAAAATTCCCTATCATCTCTCCTATCTTATCTACATATCTGTTCTCCTCCTATCTGGTAGTTGGAAGCTTCGTGGAGAGACGTGAGGGCGGCTGCCGTCTGGTAGGTTCATGGTCAAATTTGTTTAAATTTAATGAAATCCTTGAGAGAATTTGCAGCAGATTTAGCCTATTTTAATAAGAATTATATGTATTAGTAAAGACTAGGTTATCCTGATCACTGAACTTAACGAATTTCATCCAAAAATCCACATCATCAACAAAGCCAACAAGACGAACTGGGAATATCCCTACAATTCAGGATAGTTCAAGATGACAAGACAGGGAAGTTTAGTCCTGCGATTGACGTGTAGAGTTCGCATAAAGCGAATGATGCACGCTGGAGAATTAAATTTTTGAATACGTGGATGTATTTTGGCGTGTTGTTGTCGTGTTCAATGAAGAGACTCAGATGCCTCCATACATCTCTATCACATCAATGTCCACTATATCGGGTGTGTAAAGCTGCTGTTCTGGGTCCATGTCAATTTTCTGTTGTTGTTGTCGTGTCCAATGAAGAGTCTCAGATGTCTCCATACATCTCTATCACAGCAATGTCCACTATCTCGGGTGTGTAAAGCTGCTGTTCTGGGTCCATGTTAATTTTCTACAAGGTTCTTGTACCTTCTGGATCTATTGTCATTCCTTTATAGTATTGGCGTGCAGAGTTCGCATGAAGCGAATGGTGCACGCTGAAGAAATAAATTACTGTGTAGGTCTGCAAAATTCCCATCAGAGCTTCATATGATGCAGTGTTTATTAATAATAAAATATTGTAAATGGTGTGTTATTCCCTCTCTCGGTCTGCTCTGAAGGAATTCCTCGACATAGCAATAGCACGTGTGAAAGAAATTGGCGACTGGTTTTACTTTAAGTACACCACATGTGAAAAGCAGTTTGATTTTTGCACTTACAAATGTGCCAGATCCCCGTTTGGTTACTTGCACTTGCTGGTGGGGTTGGACTTTTGCAAGAAACGGGGTCAATTGAAGCACTTTTCTTTTCTAATTAAAAATATATGTCTACTAGACGAATGGCCCGGGCAACGCCCGGGTTTTACCCGAGTGCGTATATATTTTAAAAACGTTTTAATTCAAATACTATTCGTTACAATTATGAATTGGCGCCATGGATGTCACTCTTGTGAAACGTCCCGTTCCAAACTGTGTGTTTTTAAAATGTTTTAATTAAAATACTATTCGTAACAATTATAAATTAGCGCCGTGGATGTCTCTCTTGTGAAACGTCCCGCCCCAAACTGTGTGTGTCTTGAAAATATAAAAATAAAAATGTGAATTTTCATAAAGATTTCATCATGTCGATTTTTTTTTTTTTGCATTTCACCTACTAAATCGATAGAGATAAATACATTTGCAACATGAACTTAGGTATATTGACTAAATAGAAAACTGCATAGTAATAAAGATCATTTTTTAAAGGCACCATATCGTTTTTTTTTTCAATAAAATCGAAACAAAAAAAAATTCACAAAAAAATGACCCTATAACTTTCCGCAAGGTTCGAAATGGTCACACGGCCAGTGAATATATAAGTAAATAGATAAATATATAGATATATATTCTAAACTGCGGTAAAAGTTTTTTGAATGAACCCATATATATATATTATATATATAATATAAGGGTATAATAACGGTATAAAGAAATAATGAGCCTATCGTTCAAATATAAAATATAATATAATATATAATAATATAAATAATAATATAAAATATAATATATAATATAATACAATAAAATATAAATGAGATACTAAAAATTAAATTTCTATTTATAATGAATTACATATTTTATTCTTATAAATATTATCGATTAAAGGTACTTATATATATTTAAAGGTTCTCATAGAGGTTACCGATTTAAAAATTTATTTTATTTTATTTAAAGAAACATATTTTCATTTAAGTATTGTTATTTATTTTAAAAGATTAAGTAATTGTGCAAAACGATAATTGCCTTAAAAAGAAATTGTCTTAAAAAAAAAAGAAACATTCGCGGTGATTTTGTCTTGCATTCGTTTATACAATTATTATATATATTGGCATCATATATTAACTTTATGAACGGAAAAATATGTCCAGGGTAGCCTAGTGGTCATGGCATCTGCCCGGTAAGCGGAAGGTCGTGGGTTCGATTCCCATCCCTTGACACTTTTTATTATTTTATCCATTCTGACCAAAATCTATCCGTGAACTTCACACAGTGAACTTCACACAGACAGAATAAGGCAATTATATAAGTAGATATGTCTACATGAAAACAACTGAAAAAAACTATATTTATTATAGACATACAAGTTCCTATTCAAACACGAGCTCATCTATAACCATTGTCACTCTGTGTAATATTCCAACAGATCTTTATATAATTTTTTTATAAAAATCAAATTTAGTTTTATATAATTTGATAGAAGAATACTTTTCCACAAACCTTTTTTGAGGTATACTTTTATAGATTTAGATTTAAAAATTGTTAGTAATTTTCTATGAATTTCTTTAAATACTTTTGAGTTTATCTTTTTATGAATGCTCACGAGAGAAATTCTCACAAAATTAGACAGTAACAATTTTATTTTTATTTTTAGCAGTAATATTTATTTCCAAAATTTAAAGTAAAAAAAAAAAGATTTTAGTTTAGTGTCTATATATTGAATTTTTATAGCAATCGTTAATTAATGGGATATTTGTATAGGATCGAAGGAAAAAGATAAAAAAATATATAATAAAATTATTTGTAGGGATATATCATATTATGATGCATTAGCGCGCCATCTGTTATCAAAATTCGAAACTATTATAGACACGCATGATTCTTTTGAAAAATTAAACAATTTCTACTTCCTTACTGCAATGGAAAAATTAATGGGAGGGCCTGGCTCATCAGTGGTGAATCCTCCTAGCGGTTTCGCCAGTTTAATCTACCATACCGCTGTTATATTGCATTTTTCGATCTTCCTTTTATAGTGATACTGATGCTAGACTCTTGGAATGAGTATTTTAGATAATCTATGGACATAAGCTTTGAGAACAGCAGAATTACATACATTTATAAATATATAATATGCTTCATTATAAAAGGAAGATCGAAAAATGCAATATAACAGCGGTATGGTAGATTAAAGTGGCGAACCCGCTGGGAGGGTTCACCACTGATGAGCCGGGCCCTCCCATTAATTTTTCCATTGCAGTAAGGGCAGTAGAAATTGTTTATTTTTAAAAATAATCATACGCGTCTATAATAGTTTCGAATATATCATATTGTTTGCAATTTTTGTTTCTTTTCAGCTCTACAGACCTTACTTGTATTGTTGCAGTAAGGTCTATAGAGCTAAAAAAAAACACATTGTCAAAAATGAATTGTTACAGATTTTATCTATAGATGGCAATTAAATTTATAAATATATCACATTGTGTTTTTTTTTATGATTTACATCTGATATATTTACATATGATTACATATTAATATTTGGTCCTATGCAGATAAGTATAGGATTATTGTTGCTTGATGATAGAGAGTTTATAAATGTATTTATAATGTATTAGAGCGCCATCTGTTAGAAGAAATTTTAACTATTTTTGACGTGTATGATTCTGTGGCAGTAAGGGCAGTAGAAAATTGATTTATTTTTAAAAGATTCATAGGCGTCAAATATAGTTTAAATTTCTTATAAATTATATATTAACCAGCTTTCTTAAAAAAAATTGATTTCTTTAAAGGAAATGGTATATGGTAGAAAATTATAGAATTCAATATGTTTTAATAGTAATTTAACATCACGAAAAAGGAAAACGTCGTGATGATTATCCCAAAAGCTTAATTTTTCTCACTCCAAATCTCCCAAGAACTTTTGTCTTCCATATCAGGTTCTGGATCGGAAATTATACATTTAAATAATTTTCTCCTTTTCAGAATTGCTCCGATTTTCAAAGACCAAATTTGATAATTAGTTCCTGATAATGTTTCAATTTTCGTTTGGGATAAAAAAAAATTATAATCAGACATTTTATCTTTTTGAAGTAATATAAACAAACCAATCCCTATATATATAAAAGTCAGTGTATGTATGTATGTATGTGTGTTTGTTCCTATGTCGGCTATACACGTCCACATAACTAATCTGACTGAAATTTTAACAGTATATAGAGTTAACTATTGAAAAACTTATAGTGAATATTTAAGGTCTCTATATAGAATATTTTCCGAGTTATTTGCAAATTTGCGTGGAAATTTGCCCTTTAGCTCGAAAGTAATGTCTCTAGCGGGGAAAATGCGAAGTAATTGTCCGATGACCTAAGTCGTGGCGCCATCTATGTACGATATATATAACTATTCTTTAAATTCAATATATTTATATATCCTCTTTTTTAAATTTACATTTTGTGTTCAAAAAATATTATATTTAGTTATTCATTCAATTTTTTATTTTAATATCGAATATTTTATAACTTATATGCGGAGTATTCTTCTTTTGCAGAAATTTTACATATTTTTTTAAAGACTACCATTTTCACGCCTAACCTTTTCCTTTTCTGAAGCTCTTATCTCAATATCTAGGCAACATATATATGATTCAGATTGTGTTGTATCATTGCTTTATAAAAATATCGCTTCTCAGAAACAAAGTTTGGAGCGGGACATTTCACAAGAATGACATCCACGGCGCCAATTTATAATTGTAATGAATAGTATTTGAATAAAAGCATTTAATCAGTAAAACCGGGCGTTGCCCTGGGTCATTCGGCTAGTATAATTTAAATACAAAAATACTTTGAATTTATTTTAATTTTGGGTAGCATTTAAGCATGCAATATATAGATATAATTTAATAATCTATATAAATACCTTAATCTTCTCAGAAGCGCTTCAGTTTACCAATTAAAATAAACTTCTTATTTAATCTTCTGATTAAATATTTTCGCTTTTGAGCTTTATATCAAACCACGCTCTACTAGCAATTGTTGACTTTGCTTTGACTTTTTAAAGATACTGATTCCAAGAAGATTAATCAAGCATTATTGATTTAGAAGAGAGAGAGAACAAAATAAAAGAGAAACTTATAACTTAGTAAAACAAAGAGAAACATATATTTTTATTGTTAGCGCCTATTTACTTGTGATCTTACACACATACTCTGTGGGAACAATTATTTGAACTTAAAAAAAATATATATACAACCAATAATGGCATTTTATGAGTTATAATTTTTAACATTTATAGTTTAAAATCGAATATTTTGAGATTTTAAATCATATTTTGAAGTTTCAACAACGACATATCAAAGTTAAACTGTTTCGAAACTAAATTTGATGTGAACTACCAATATTTTAGCGTTTGAAAATAAGATCTATAGTAATTATATACAAGAAAATTTAAAGATAAATAACACATATTTTCAATTTTTTTTTAAATATCATATTTAAACAGTCTCTTTTAACATAATTTTTAAATGTATTTTATTATTATATTTACCTTTTAACATTGCCTCAAATAATTGCAACTTAATATCGTGGCAAAATGTTTACTGCAAAAAAGTTTTATTGAACTAAATAAATATAAAAAGTTATTAAATAGGAAGAGATGTTAATAATAAAATTTCAATATTTTTACTTTGAATGTAGTTTTGAAACATTTAACCTTTGATATTTTTATAACCCATTGTTAGACTTCAATTTTTCTAAGATATAAATTTAAAGATTTAAATATATTTAAATGATATAATTTTCAAGATAAAAATTGTTGATTTTTACCATAAAATATCGTTATTTAAATGTGCTTTTTAAGAGAGAGTTCAAGATTATTTAATATACGCACACAAAAATAAAATATGTCCTTTTTAGAATCAATAATATGCCTATATTGAAATCAAATTTAGAAAAAAAAAAACTGGCGTTAAAAACAGTACTAAAACAAACTAATTCCATTTAAAATTAATGTATTTCAATTAAAATTGTGACAAAAAAAACATTATTTACTGTAAAGTTTTTTTGTTTTTTTTTTTTAAATCGAAAACATCGCTTTAAAATGAAAACATTGTTATTAAAGCCTAAAAAGTTGTCATCAAAGTGTGAAAAGTTGTTATTAAAGTGTAATATGTTGTTTTAATAGTACAAGCTCTCTATATATTAAATGTAAAAAAATGTTTTAGCATCTAAATAATATTGTTCAATGAATATTTTCTATATGATATTTTTTATCTGGTAATATTGTTTGCTCGTGCGTTATCAAAAGTTGTTTTTAATTTCGTTGTTTTGGTTTAGCATTTAGAGTATAATATAAAGTATTTTGTTTTCTTCTTCTTCAAAAAGTAAGAATAAAATACTCCAAATATATATAAACAAACAAAAAAAAATTATAAATGAAAGCATTTTCTTCAAAGTATTTAAAAGACTTTAATGTTTTAGTTTTGGTATCATTAGAACTTGAGGAAGTGATTTGTATATAAAGGTAAATTAAATTAATGTATTTCAATTAAAATTGTGACAAAAAAAACATTATTTACTGTAAAGTTTTTTTGTTTTTTTTTTTAAATCGAAAACATCGCTTTAAAATGAAAACATTGTTATTAAAGCCTAAAAAGTTGTCATCAAAGTGTGAAAAGTTGTTATTAAAGTGTAATATGTTGTTTTAATAGTACAAGCTCTCTATATATTAAATGTAAAAAAATGTTTTAGCATCTAAATAATATTGTTCAATGAATATTTTCTATATGATATTTTTTATCTGGTAATATTGTTTGCTCGTGCGTTATCAAAAGTTGTTTTTAATTTCGTTGTTTTGGTTTAGCATTTAGAGTATAATATAAAGTATTTTGTTTTCTTCTTCTTCAAAAAGTAAGAATAAAATACTCCAAATATATATAAACAAACAAAAAAAAATTATAAATGAAAGCATTTTCTTCAAAGTATTTAAAAGACTTTAATGTTTTAGTTTTGGTATCATTAGAACTTGAGGAAGTGATTTGTATATAAAGGTAAATGCATTTAATATATAGTTTTTTTTTAAACGGTTTAATTAAATAGATGCTTTAAAATAAACTCTTTAAAAGGGAGGTAATTTGAACCGTTATATAACATTTATATAAAAACATACGTATTACCCTAACTAAGTATTAGAGTCAAATATAGCTCAACGTTATAAAATATTATCGGGTATTATTGGAAGAATCATATGAAATATTTGATAATCGATTTAATTTATATTTATTCCTATATATATATAGAGGTTAACAAAATCACAAATCTAAATGGATAAAGCAATAAATTATATCTCCAAAACAGAAACTTTAACTAGTGTAAAACACCTTAAAAACGCCAATATACAGCGCAGAAAAGTAGTTGAATGTTGCAGATGTCTTTTGTTATCTATCAGAATCAATATCAACTGATATTTTTTATTAAATTCTATATAATATGGACTAAATCCATAATATATATAAACAGTATTTTTGTTAGTTTTTTAAATAAATGATTTTGGATATTAAATGGTTTTACTCTATCTATCAATTGGATCAAGAAATATATATTTCATTATTAAGTAAGAGGTTAGATTAAGTTAGGTTTATGGTTAGATTGGTTATAAGACTTGTGAAATTTACTCTTTATTGCTTCTCTTTATCAAAATAAAAGCTAACACAGGAATCGACCCCAGTTAGACCACTTATCCACCGACTGACCCCCTCTATCTTAAAGATTGTAATTATCCCTAGTACACATGGTACAGGCCATGATAACCATGGTGGGTAAAAGTTAGCAACTGCTTTTATACTGTAAGTGCACCACATGTCTATACATGTGAAAAGTAGTTCGATTTATGTTTACAAGTATGCCAGAAGCCTATTTGATTACTTGCACTGGTGGGGATGGACTTTTGCAAGAATCAGGGGCCATTGGAGAATTTATTAAATTAGAAAAAAACTTGCCCAAAGCACACAAGATTCGATCCCCGGGGGTCTTAGCGGTCAAAAACCAACAGTTAGACCACACTTGTCTACCCACCAACACCCCTATCTTAAAGATTAGATCAGAAACCCACCCCATATGTTTACCTTAGCAGCACAAGGAAAAACCTACTTCATAAATACCAAGGTGCTGTTTTAAAAGACATTTTGGGTTCTTGAAGAAAATTGTTCATAAACACAAGGTAATAAGACCAAACGTCACACACTATTTATTTGGATTTGGTCTTATTACCTTGTGTTTATAATCTAAAAATTTTATAAGGGGGTCGGTGGAAAGCTGGTTAAACCGTTGGTTTTCGACCACTACGACTCGGGTTCGATTCCCGCATTGGATGCTTTTTTCTGTTTAAAAAAAAAAAAAAATGCTCTAATGGCCCCCGAATCTTGCAAAAGTCCAACCCTACCAGCGAGTGCAAGTAACCAAACGCGGCTCTGGCACATTTGTAAGTGCAAAGTCGAACTGCTTTTCATATGTGTAGACATGTGGTGCACTTACAGTAAAAGCAGTCGCTAACTACCCACCATGATTATCATGGCCTGTACCACGTGTACTAGGGATAAGCAAAAAAAAATCTATAATCCAAATTGTGTCTTATGATTAAAATTATTTTTCTCTCAAACTAAATCTTTTATTAGAAATAGAATATTATTAAGGATGATTATGCAACTAAAAGTTAGGGATGCAATATTTACATAATCAGGAGATGCCTTTTTCTTTAATTTATTCACCAGATCTCAGTATAATTTCACTTTTGTACTATTTTTTTTTTTTTTGCAGAATATTTATCATTGCATTTTTTCTTTTTTTTACAAATCTGTTGCTCAGCATATTTTTTTGCTCATTGCCTCTCTCTGTTCTTTTTTTTTTATGTAAATAATTTGTTTAGTGAAAATTGTGTTGTTATCCTCAAATTTCACATCTTTTCTTATCAACTTGAAATTCTTCTTCTTTCTTATCTCCACTCAATCATATTAGGGTATCAAGATTGTAAAGCTTGAAATCATGACTGGGTGAAGTAGAATGCGCCTGCCTTTGTCATTAAGACTGGGAGCACTACTCAGTGGCAGGCCGACTTAGCTCCAAAAGAAATGGCAGCCTCTGACATGAGAAACAGACGCCATGTGCAGCCACTCCTAACATGGAGTACAAACGCTGCTCATCCTGTATCCCTGGATTAGGAGCCCTTACAGGGTACTATCAGCTGGGCCAGCTGAGCCCAGGTTTTTTAGTGAGCTTGTTACTGCTCCCCCTCCTCCTTTTTCATCCGGGCTTGGGACAGGCAAAGGCGGAGTTGTTTATTTTGTGGAAAATGAAAATTGTGTTGTCTCTCATCCTGAAATTTCCCATCTTTTCTAATCAACTTGAAATGATGGTGGAGAACAGTGGGTGACTCTCATTTTGCTCTGATTTTTCTCCAGTATGATTTGGTTGGTAGAAGTTGGTGGCTGCTTTTAACTGTAAGTGCACCACATGTGTCTACACATGTGAAAAGCAGTTTGACTTTTACAAGTATGCCATTGTCCTTTACATTACTGTACATTATTCAGCGCATATATCTCTAGTGATTAAACAAAACAGGATCCTTTTTATTTCAGTTCTACACATTTTCTTCTTTCTTATCTCCACTCAATCATATTAGGGTATCAAGTCTGTAGAGCTCGAGTCTGTTTGACAACCATCATGACTGGGTGAGGTAGAATGTGTTGTCATTAAGACTGGGAGCACTACTCAGTGGCAGGCCGATAGGATGTAGTAAGGGGTGTCAACATTAAAATTAGCCTCTTTAGTTCCATCATGCTTTTTTCATGTTTATATCAATTTTTATATGTTGTATTCCATCTGTTATAAGAAATTGACACTATTTTTGATGACATGTATGTTTCTTTTTAAACACAAAGTAGTAAGACCAAATCCATATAAATAAATAGTGTGTGATGTTTCAGTAACAGCGTTGTTTCCAGTGTTGGGCAAATATTAATTAAAATGATTTATTAAAGATTAACAATTGATTAATTGTTAATTGCACTTCAATTTAATTGAAAAATAATTTTTTAATGCCCAACACTGGTTGTTACCAACTTCAGACAAAAGTACTGAATGATTCAGATTCAGTACTTTTGTCTGAAGATGGTAAAAACGCTGTTACTTGAAACGTCGCACACTATTTATTTATTTGGATTTGGTCTTATTACCTTCTGTTTATAATCCAAATTGTGCCTTATCGTGTTTCTTTTTAATATAAAATAATTTTCTAAATTTCTCCTTCTACATTGATAAATTATTGAAGGCCTGTGGGTCATCAGTGGTGAACCCTTCAAGAGGTTTCGCCAGTTTAATCTACCTTAGCTACTGTAATATTGCATTGAGATTTTTGATTTTATAATGAAGCTGAAGCTGAGAAAAGGTATTTTATATGAACTAGGAGAGAGAACATGAGCTTTGAGGGGGAGCAATAGAAATACATACAAATACAGTAAAACCCTTCTATAGTGAACCCCAATGGGACAGAGCTTTTGGTTCACTATAGCCACGGTTCACTATAGCCACGGTTTGGCTATTTTTTTTTACTTTTCAAAAATTTTAGACTGTATAATTAAAAAACAGCCATACACACAAGTAGAGGCTGCCTCTTAATAGTGGTCACTTTATTTTAATTCCCTTAATTGACTAATTTCCTTATATTAATACTGAATAATAATAGAAATCATTAGATAATAGGTTCTTCTTATGATTAACATACATGTACCTCTATGTCTAAGTTAAAAATCAAGACAAATCCTAGGCAACGTTTTATTAAATATATATTCAAAGATATGAAATGATTTTAAAACATCATTATCACATATTATATAATACAATATTTACTTGAAAAAATGGCTCTAATACCTTGTTGTTTCAAAGCATTCTTCCAAGCATTGCACCATTCAAATAAAGTTAGTGTTTTTCTTCCATTTCATGTTTCCCCATATTCTTCTAGGTCTAGATTTCGTTTTTTTTAACCTGCCATGCAAAACATTGCTGACTTTAAAATCACCATAGTTAATGGCATAAAAATATTTTTTGTTTCATCACGGGACCGTTTATTTGGACTTTTTTTTTTTTTAGCCCTAAAACGTACGATCGCGATCGCGGCAAAAGTTGAAGTTGATTCCTCTTTGTAACAATTTTTGATAACTTTATATTTTATCTTTTATAATAGAAAAGTTATATTCTCATATTTTAATATGTTCTTAACATTTTGCCTATGTTGTTTCACTTTGAAAAGTTCTGAAAATGGCCTTTTTTTTTTTAAAGAAATAATGCTTTTGTTTTTAAAATGCCTTTGTTTTCTTCATTTTGGAAGCCATTTGCATTTTTTTATATTTCAAATTTAATGGATGCAAAGATATTCTAATTAATAAAAAGTATGTGTAAAAATTTATACAACATACAGCAAAAATAAAGTGCAAAAATCAAACAAACACTGCCGCTAAATTTATTGTTTTGAAATCGCGATCCGCGAGCTTTAAACATGCTCAAAATTTTGTTTTTTAATTTTTTTTTAAAATTACAATTCTAAGTTCGTTATAAGCATAGTATTTTTAATAGATTTTATCATTTTGGGACCCGAAATAGGTTCGTTATAGGGGTAGTTCGTTATTCTAAAAATCGCAAAGTTCGTTATAACGATCGTATTTTCAATGGAATGGAATTGGGAATCGGCGTGGGTTCGTTATAAGGGAAGGTTCGTTATATCCAGGGTTCGTTATAGCCGGGTTTTACTGTATATAATATGCTTCGAACAATTGCTCTTCCACAAACATCAAGAATTTTTTTTAAGAACAATTATAATACTATTTTTTCACATTGTGTCACGGTCTCACGTAATTCTGGCCTTAACTACTCGTTTCATGATTTTTCAAGATGCCTTGAATGACCAGTTTTTTGGTCGTTGAGATATAGGTTGCACCACGCTGATGAGGGCCAACAGCCCGAAACGCATCCGTGGTTAGCTTTTCTTGATTAATCAAGAATGGGTATTTGGTTAATTCTGGAATAATTAAAAATCAACGAAAATAGTTGATATTTATTCCGATAGATGTTGCAAGCCATCAGCAACTTTCAGTTGCACGATAAGAAGATGCCTTTTTTCATAATTATGCACCTTATCCCAGTACAATATCACATTTGTACTATTTTTTTCAATTATAAATGTGTGTGTAAAATAATGCACAATATTTGCATTATAGATTATAAATACTTTGCTACAATAGTTTATTTATGATCCATCAAATCTAAGTATCCCTATATATATGAACATATTAATCTTGTAATTTATAATACAATATGATGCGGCTTATGATTGTAGAACGAAATTCACATCCTATTGGCCTGCCACTGAGTAGTGCTCCCAGTCTTAATGACAAAGGCATTCTACTTCACCCAGTCATGATGGTTGTCAAACAGACACCATTAAGGGTCACAACTTAATACCCTAATATGATTGAGTGGAGATAAGAAAGAAGATTCCCATCTTTGGACACTTTATTTTTCCGTTCATCATTACTCTTCACAATTCATACTTCATGCCTAAGGTTAGAAATAATCGTTATTTCTCGTTAAAATAAATTTTGATTTTTCGTTCAAAAGAAATATTTCCGGTATAATTGGCAAATTTCATTCTACATATCAATCTTGATTTAAAAAAAAAAGTAAATAAAGATTCTTAAATGTTTCTGAATCATCATACAGGGCAACAAATTATTTAAAAAAATACAGTAGAACTACCTCCCTGACAACACCTAATTGCAGAGCAAAATTGTTCTTTAGGGAGAGATGTCCTCTTCCTGGAGAGTTGCTAAATTGTAAAAATGGTACAAGAAAATAAGACCTAATCCAAATATTTTATTAGTGTGTGACGTTTTGGCAACAGCCTTGTCATCATCATCAGACAAAAGAATAAATGAGAAAAAATACCACAGCAAGTTCTTAAATAGTACTCTTATCAAGTGTGTAAATAAGATAAATTGTAAAACGACACTTGAAGTTACACCGCATGAGTTTCTTTTAAACAAAAAATCAAAATTTTATTTCAAGGTGAAATATCGACTATTTCTATCCTTTTTGGATGAGGTATGAAAGGGTGAATTATGAAGAGTATTGACGAACGGAAAAATAAAAGTGTCCAGGGATGGGAAACGAACCCACAACCTTCCGCTTACCGGGCAGATGCCATGTCCACTAGGCTACCCTGGACGTATTTTTCCGTTCGTAAATGATACATAAAGTAACTTTAAAATACAATATAATACACTGCGGCCTGTGATTGTAAAACGACACTTGACACTTTTATTTTTCCGTTCGTCAATAACTCTTCATAATTCACCCTTTCATACCTCATCCAAAAAGGATAGAAATAGTCGATATTTCACCTTGAAATAAAAATTTGATTTTTCGTTTAAAAGAAACTCATGCGGTGTAACTTCAAGTGTCGTTTTACAATCACGGGCCGCAGTGTATTATATTGTATTTTAAAGATAAATTGTGCTTTATCATGTAAAAATACAGTAGAACTACCTCTCTGTAAAGGACAACACCTAATTGCAGAGCCAAAATTGTCCTTTAGGGAGAGAGGTGTCCTCTTACCGGAGAGTTGCTAAATAGTCAAAATGGTCATTTTGCATGTGAAAACTGACCTTTATAGAGAGGTGTCCTCTTACTGGAGAGTTGTTAAATAGTAAAAATGGTCATTTTGCAAATGAAAACTGACCTTTATAGAGAGGTGTCAGCTAGCGGGGTGTCTGCTAAAGGGAGGTTCTAGTGTGCAAATAATTCAGTGATAAATGTTACAATATTATCTATTGAACAATCTATTAAGGTTAATATATCCTGTGTTCACAAGGTAATAAGACCAAATAAATAAATAGTGTGTGACGGTAGCAGCGTTGTTACCATCTTCAGACCGAAAGTCACACACTATTTATTTATTTGGATTTGGTCCTATTACCTTGTGTTTATAATCTATAATCCAAATTGTGACTTATCATTTATATCCTGTGTTGTTGTTTCCATTGTTCTACAAGTAGTGTGATGGTGTTGTAGGAAGGGGTGTGATGGCTTGTCCCAATAAAGAGTTCGGATGTTCGAGGGTGTTCAGTAAGGAAGAAGATTATAACGTAAGTAAACATCAACTCATAGCCCCACTTCCATTTAAGACTCTTGGGGGCAGTTAAAATGTTGTCTTAGATGATATTTTTGTCTTTAGTTTTCTTATGATACGAGTGATAAAGCGCAGTTTGGGTTATAGATTATAGCAACAAGGTAATAAGACCTAATCCAAGATTCTCTTGTTTTATTCTTGATTTTATATCTCTTTCTCTCTGCTGGTTATTTTTGCTAATATAGGAGAGCTCCGGCATCTTAGTGAATCTCCCAAGAAATAAATCTGCCCACCTCAGTAATTGGACTGACATTGTAGATAAAACCAAGAAGCCCGGGGTGACTTCTGTACGTGGTGGCTCCAGGAACCTACTGGGTTAACTCTTTCTCTTTGTAAGTGTGTTTCTGGAGAACTGTTGAAGCTTGAGGCAATTTTAGCAAACTCATCTTTTCTTCTTTCTTATCTTCACTCAACATTCATATTAGAGTATCAAGCCTGGAGAACTAGTTGATAGTGTCTGCTGGGGATGCTGAATAGAGCTCATCAATGGATGAGTCAATACAGTCAATGATGTGGTTTGGGGTTACAGGTTGACACTTAGTACATAGTGGGGAAATCTTGCAACCATTCTGGAAAGTCATTGTCCATGATGACCAGACTTAAGTCTGGAAATCAAAGACTGTTGTTCTCTTCCAACAGATGTTCTCCAATATCACCCATCCCACTGTACAGTGTGAAATTCCTGATTTTTTTCAGAGAGCTTGAGGTTTTCTTTTCCCAATGTTAAGTTGTTCCAATCCATTAGCAAGATGTTACACACACTCGCACAAAAAGTTTTGTTTAAATTCAAATAATAAGTTTTTCTAATCCATTAGCAAGTTGTTTTAATCCAATGGCAAGGTGTTCCAATACATTAGCAAGGTGCTCCAATTCAATGGCAAGGTGTTCCAATACATTAGCAAGGTGTTCAAATATAAAAGCTCGAGGGATGAGTTTCTTTTGCAAATAAATTTATTTTGAGCTTTCGGGCAACGCCCTTCTACAGGAAAATTAAAATAAATTAAATTATATTACACTGAGATTAAGCGAGGCAAATGTATAACAAACTATATAAAATAAATATCAGAAACAAACACACGTTAGACTACTCGTTGATTTATTCATATGTATCTGACGCACGAGTAGTCTCATGTGTGTTTGTTTCTGATATTTATTTTCTATAGTTTGTTATACATTTGCCTCGCTTAATCTCAGTGTAATATAATTTAATTTACTTTATTTTAATTTTCCTGTAGAAGGGCGTTGCCCGAAAGCTCAAAATAAATTTATTTGCAAAAGAAACTCATCCCTCGAGCTTATTGATTTGAACATTCTATTAAGGGATTAGCCTATTAATAATAATAACATTAGCAAGGTGCTCCAATTCAATGGCAAGGTGTTCCAATCCACTGGCAAGATGTTCCAATCCATTAGCAAGGTGTTCCAATCCATTAGCAAGGTGTTCCAATACATTAGCAAGGTGTTCCAATACATTAGCAAGGTGTTCCAATCCAATGACAAGGTGTTCCAATCCTTTAGCAAGGTGTTCCAATCCATTATTAAGTTGTTCCAATCCTTTAGCAAGGTGTTCTAATCCAATGGCAAGGTGCTCCAATTCAATGACAAGGTGTTCCAATTCAATGACAAGGTGTTCCAATCCAATGACAAGGTGTTCCAATCCTTTATTAAGTTGTTCCAATCCATTACAAGGTGTTCCAATCCAATGACAAGGTGTTCCAATCCAATGACAAGGTGTTCCAATCCATTATTAAGTTGTTCCAATCCATTACAAGGTGTTCCAATCCAATGACAAGGTGTTCCAATCCAATGACAAGGTGTTCCAATCCAATGACAAGGTGTTCCAATCCATTATTAAGTTGTTCCAATCCTTTAGCAAGGTGTTCTAATCCTTTAGCAAGGTGTTCCAATCCTTTAGCAAGGTGTTTCAATCCATTATTAAGTTGTTCCAATCCTTTAGCAAGTTGTTCCAATTCAATGACAAGGTGTTCCACTTCAATGACAGGGTGTTCCAATCCATTAGCAAGGTGTTCCAATACATTAGCAAGGTGTTCCAATCCATTATTAAGTTGTTCCAATCCTTTAGCAAGGTGTTCTAATCCAATGACAAGGTGCTCCAATTCAATGACAAGGTGTTCCAATTCAATGACAAGGTGTTCCAATCCATTACAAGGTGTTCCAATCCATTACAAGGTATTCCAATTCAATGGCAAGCTGTGCCAACCTAGACAAGGAGAGATAATGTGCTATCTGTGATGTTTGAGTAACACTATTGCATCACCAGCCAAATGATAAAAGTTTAAGTTTTGGTTTTATGACACATCCATTTTCCCCCAAATGTCCAGCAATATTTAGAGATAGGGAGTCAAGTGTTAACTCCTAACACATGTGTCTATATAATACATCATGGTGGTGCAATATATAGTCCTTTGGCTTTTGTCTATGAATGTTGTTGTTGTTGTTTCTTATCCCCTTATGTAAAGATTACACAAATTCCATGAGTTCATGCTCCTCGAGCTGTTTTATGATGAGCAGCAGCGGCCTCTCCCAAAGGTCCTGTCTATATATAGCTAAATTAAAGATCAGATCTCTAGAAATATCTTCATATAGTATAACCTCTTTAATCCAACACTGACTTTAGAAACACAAGGTAATAAGACCTAATCCAAATAAATAAATACTGTGTGATGTTTCAGTAAAAGCATTGTTACCATCATCAATGGTTACCGAAACATCACACACTATTTATTTGGATTTGGTCTTATTACCCCTTGTGTTTTTCTATTCTATAATCCAAATTGTGTCTCATCCTAAACTCCAATTTTAATTCACAATCCTTTTTTTCAAATTCCAATATAAGGCTATTTTTCTTTCATTTAAGCCACTTTAATTCAACCAGAAATTGTGTGTAATCTCTTGAGGTATTGGTATTAAAGAAGTTTAACTGTGCATATTTTAAAAGTAGTGTTTTTTAAAATTGATAATTTTCTCAGGGATTGTGATAATGCTGTTAAAATGATTTATTTCTGACGAGTGTGCATTCCCCAACTAGGGATTTAGAGAGAATCCTGGGGTGGGGGGGGTGGTGGAAGGATGGTCTAAAACTGTTGGTTTTCAACCGCTATGACCCGGGTTTGATTCCCGCATTGGGCACTTTTTTCTGATTAAAAATAAATGAATGCTCCAATGGCCTCCGATTCTTGCAAAAGTCTAGCCCTACCAGCAAGTGCAAGTAACCAAACGGGGTACTGGCAAATTTGTAAGTGCAAAGTCGAACTGCTTTTCACATGTGTAGATATGCGGTGCGCTTACAGTAAAAGCAGTCGTCTACTTCTACCCACCATGATTATCATGGCCTGTACCACGTGTTTTTTTTTGCTTATCTCTAGTACACATGGTACAGGCCATGATAATCATGGTGGGTAGAAGTTGGTGACTGCTTGGCTACTGTAAGTGCACCACATGACCACACATGTGAAAAGCAGTTCGACTTTGCACTTACAAATGTGCCAGTACCCCGTTTGGTTACTTGCACTCGTTGGTGGGGTTGGGCTTTTGCAAGAATCTGGGGCCATTGGAGCATTTTTTTTTTTTTTTGTACCACATGTACTAGGGATAAGCAAAAAAAAAAACGTGTGTTTACCTGGGAGAAGACAAAATTCAGAAAGATACCTACTCCTACCCACCATAATTACCATGGCTTGTACCACATGTACTAGGGATAAGCAAAAAAAAAAAAAACGTGTGTTTACCTGGGAGAAGACAAAATTCAGAAAGATACCAACTCCTACCCACCATAATTACCATGGCTTGTACCACATGTACTAGGGATAAGCAAAAAAAAAACCGTGTGTTTACCTGGGAGAAGACAGAAAGATACCAAGTGTGATAGCCCTGTGTGTGTGTGGCAGGCCCACTGGCCGTCCTGCGAGTATGTCCCGGTCCACTGCAGCGAGTGCAATATGGCCGTCAGCAAGATCAGCGAGCCCCACCACAAGAGGGTCCTCTGCCCCAAGAGAAAAGTCTTCTGTCTTTACTGTAACAGAGGCTTTGAGAGCCTCAGTCTCGAGGTAAAGTTGTTCCCTCTGGGACTCCACAGTATAGGAACTCTTATAATTCAACTGACCATCAGCTGGTGTTGTTGTTGCCTTGTCACCGACCCGACACCCTTAGTTTTGATATCTTATTTTGATGGGAGAGGTGTGTATTTTATAGGTCATTTTTATCTTGATATAGAGTGCATGGCACTAGTGACAGTTGAGATAGTTGGCTCTCCAGGTTTATTTACATATATACAGTAAAACCCCTCTATAGTGAACCCCAATGGGACAGAGCTTTTGTTTCACTATAGCCACGGTTCACTATAGCCACGGTTTGGCCATTTTTTAAAACTTTTCTAAATTTTTAGACCGTATAATTAAAAAACAGCCAAAAAACAGGAAAAGGCAGCCACTTAATAAAGGTCACTTTGTTTTAATTCCCTAAATTGACCTATTTCTTTACAGTAATGCTGAATATCAAAAGAAGTCTTTTGATAATAGGTTCTTCTTATCATTAGCATACATGTTTATATATAAACCTATGTATTATTTAAAAATTAAACCAAATCCCCTAGGCAAAACATTATTAATTATATATTTGAAAGGTATAAGAGTATCTTAGAACATCTTTCTCAAATAATATAATACTAAATTTATTTGAAAAAATGCCTCTAATACCTTGTTGTTTGAAAGTGAAAATCAGAATTGTCTTAAATAATGGTTATTTCCATCAAAGGAATAAAGCTCCGTGTATTCTAAATCAATTGAGAATGAATCAAAAGTATCCAATTCAGAAAAATCAGACGCGAAACATGTTGATATGATAGCGCGATCGGTAAAATTGTGAATAAAAAAAAAAACAAAATCGGTGGTAAAACGGCCGGCCAGGCCAGGGGGAATATCCACGAACCCTGAATGAGTCATATACCTAACAAGAATTCCATTCTAAAAATAGAACTGTAGTGGTAGTTTTTGAGAATTTATAAGTCGATTTGTTTGTGGCCAATGAGACACGGGAAACTTGGGGGAAATGTTTCTTTTTTTCTTCTTCTTCCAATTCCCGTTTCCACATATTCTTATGAAGTGTATATTAAATTTTGTTTTTAACCTGTTATTCAAACCACTTCTGGCTTTAAAATTATTTGGAATTATTTTTTAGCCTAGGTTAAACTTGATATAGAACGCTTCTAAAAGGGCATGCTGCCACTTTTTTTTTTTACAACGCCACTCTTTGTTTCTTTTCTTTATTTTGGAAGCCATTTGTATTTTTCTTCTATTTCAAAATTGTCGAATGCAAAGATATTCTATTAAATAAAAGTATAATGTGTAAAAATTTATACAACATGCAGCAAAAATTGAATGGAAATGAAAACAAACAATGCCGCTAATTTTTTTTTTTTTTAATCGCGATCCGCGAGCTGAAACATGCTCAAAATTTTATTGTTTTAAATTTTTTTTTAATCAAAATTTTAAGTTTGTTATAAGCATAGTATTTTTAATAGATTTTTATCATTTTGGGACCGAAAATAGGTTCGTTATAGGGGTAGTTCGTTATTTTAAAAATCACAAAGTTCGTTATAACGATGGTATTTTCAATGGAATGGAATCGGGAATCGCCGTGGGTTCGTTATAAGGGAAGGTTCGCTATATCCAGGGTTCGTATTAGCGGGGTTTTACTGTACATGATAAATGTGGATTATAGATAATACAATAAAATAAGATCTAATCCAAATAATTTATTATTGAAATTATATAGAAGAATAATTGATTCAACCCACTTTGCTCACTACAAATTTTTGAGTGAATCATTCATGACATTAAATATCTCACTTCCCAACAAAAGACTAGTTGCACAACATAGAGTTTTATGGCAATTTTTCAGGGAAGAAAGAAAAGACTTCTGGAAAGAAAATGGCCGGATCTGTTTACTTTGTAAGGATCTCATGGATGATAATTTGGTTCACTATTTCTTCCAATGCCCTCTCTTAACAGAAAAACGTACTGAAATATTCCCAAGCCCTAACTTTGGTCAATTTAGATACCATCGCATATGTCAACTTCTCTCTTCAGCTCTGGATGATGAATTACTGATTGTTAGATACTTTAAGTTCTGCACAGAAGCTGGACGCATGAGAAAGAATGCAGGGCAAAGGATACTGGAGGATGACCTATCTGTAAATAGGTGACTGAATGTGAGACAAACTTTATTTTGTTGTAAATGTTTCCTCTTCCCTCTCCTCTTGTTGATGTGTAAATACGGCGAATCCTATATGGGGCGGAATGCCCTAAATAAAGGCTTTTGTTGTTGTTGTTATAAAAGAATAAATTTATTCTTTTGTCTGATGATGGTGACAATGCTGTTGCTGAAACGTCACACACTAATAAATTATTTGGATTATGTCTTATTTTCTTGTATTATTACATATATATAGTTAAACTTGTCTATAGCGCCCCCTCTAAATAGCGCCTCCCTCTCTATAGTACCCAATTTTAAATTCTTAGTATGATGCGATTTACATTAAAAGTGACCTGTCTATAGCACCCTATTTTGGTGAGTCCCAAGAGGGGGCGCTATATATAATATATATATATTATATAATAAAAATGTCATATATTGGATTGGATAAGAGATTTATATGCCTATTTATTTATTATTCCTATTTATTTATTCAATCCAAAATATGCCTTTTTATTATCTAATGATTTAAATATGGATTGCTCCATTTTCAGAACAAATATACTGTATATAAATATATTTTGGGTTATATAATTACCTGGAAAAAGTTTATAAAAAGCGCGAAATCATAAGGCGAAAGGTTTCTTTTAAAGTTTTTATTATTATTTTGTCAAGAGTTTTCAAGCATTACTGCCCTTCCATGGGAGAAAAATTGAAAACATATAAGTTTATTGTAGGCGCCGCCTGGCCTTGACGAGACCTGAATGGCGCTCTCCGGGTGGGCTCGCGAGGGATGATGCAACCACCACGCGGCAGACTTTGTTCTTCTTGTTGTTCCGATACACTCGCTTTTGTTTGTTGCTAACTATTGTATTGGAGCGGGTCGCTCCTTTAATAAATATATAATAATTGATAACTAAATGGAATCCCCTCTTTCTTTATCCCAGTAAGGACGCCTACAGAAGCCAACAGAATTTCAGAAGCGGGATAACCCTGAAGAAAGAAGAATTGCTGGAGTGTTCAAGCAGCAACAAAGGACGCGCGACGCCATGTTGGATTAACCTAAAGAAGAAGCTGCAACACGAATGGTATGTACGTAACCTTACTACCATTTATTTGAAAGCATTTTAAAGTATTACCATTTTAAAGTATTTTAAAGAAAGTATTTTAAAGTAAAGTAAAGTATTTTAAAGAAAGTATTTTAAAGTAAATTGAAGAAACAAATAGAAGTATTATCGCAAAGTATCGCGGTATAAGTGTTGTCCCAAAAGTACTAAAGAAAAGTTGATTCCGTTTAGAGATATAATCAAAACAGTATGTATCCGGTTTAGTTAGTTTCATTTAATTATTTTTGTTTTGTTATACTCTATCTTTTTTTGAAAAATATGACTTATTTAGCCAGAGTAAAGAAATGCCATTTGAGCAAGTTGGCGTATCAACTCGGCGAGGTAGTACCGCCAGAGAGCAGGATCGTCGACTTAAAACGCCTTATCCTGAATAGTCAATCTTACGAAGAAGAATTCGCAAAGCAACTGTTTAGACTCTGATCGAGGAACGGGAACAAACAGAACGAGCAGAATGGGAGCGAATGGAGCAAACAGCACAAACAGAGCAAGCAGAACGGGAACGAAAAGGACAGATGGAATTCGAGCTCAAGAAGCTGCGCATCCAGACTATGCATGGAAACAACGATCCGTCTCGCGGTACCAGTAATAACGCACATTGCGAGATACGTAAACTGATGCCCAAGTACGAATCGAAGGACAGTGATTTGAGTTTCTACCTAATTCTTTTCGAACGACAGGCGAAGCGACTAGGGTTGGATGAAGACCAATGGGCGTTCAGTCTTCTAGGAGTACTACCTTAGGAAATGACGCAATTAATAGCTCGGGAGACAGAAGAGCAAGGCGGCGATTATAGATTCGTGAAGAGGTTGCTTCTAAAACGGTACAAGTTGAGCCCCGAACAGTTCAGACAAAAATTCGAGAAGCACGATAAATCTCAAGAGGGTTCCTGGAGAGACTTCGCTTTCGAATTGCGAGGGTTTTTCAACGAATGGATCGAAGGAATGAACGTGGAAGATTTCGACGCTCTAAAGGATTTGTCCGTCACTAACCGGCTAAAGAAAAAGGTTCCAAATGTGCTGCGTAATCATCTTATTGACGATTGGACAAAGATAAACAACCCAGATGTGTTGGCGGATAAACTGGACGAGTACGAAAATGTTCGCGCCGAGATGGGACCTCCGCATTGGAATTCGAAACACACCACACCACCGTCGTTTCAGCAGAAATCTGCGAGATTTCCTAACCGAAGCGAAGTTAAAGAGCCTGAACAAGGAACGAATGTTTCAAGTAGAGAGGCTGCAAGGAACGAAATCAGTGAAAAGTATCCTAACACCTCAAGGAGAATGGTCAACCGTGCAATCAGAAACGACAAGGGAGAACCGAAGTGCTTCAACTGCAATCAGTTTGGACACATTGCCAGAGACTGCCCAGTACCCAAGGCTACGTTGACATGCCGAGGATGCGGTCAAACGGGGCACAAGGAAAGAAATTGCACAAGACCCAAAGAAGGACTAAAAGTAGCCAACCTGGAAGTCGAAGGACTGAAGACTGTCCCGCCAGATGTATATTTGAAGGACGCCAAGATCGACAACAAGGAGACCGTGAAAGCAATGATAGACACCGGGAGCAGCAGTTGCCTATTGAGAGAATTGGTCGCAAGGAGGATCAACGTCGACATCGAACCAGACTCGACTAGTCTGTACGGCATCGGTAACCAGACCGCACCAGCTGCCAGGACCGTTGGGAAGACGACAGTTGACCTGGAGATTGATGGCCTCGTCGGAAAAGAAATCGCTGTATTCATTGTTAACAATGATGCCCAACCTTATGACCTACTAATTGGAAGAACATGGACAGATCTGCCCTACGTATCCTTCGCCAGAATCGGTAAGGAACTGCATATTGGCTATTCAACCGAATTTCCGTTTGCTAATCTGCAAGAAGAAATCAAGTCGCGTCGCGTTGAACTGAGAGCAACCGAGACTGTTCAGTTGGGGAGCGACTGCATTAACTTAGCAAGTGCAATTACAGACGAGGTAAGGAACGGATACGTATTGTTCACAGGAGTAGATGACTGTGTCAATTCTCTATTGGAAGTGGTAGATGGAAAGACGACCGTACCCATCATCTCAGTTGGCAAGGGCAACTTGAGAGTAAAGAAAAACCAATGTATAGGTCGAGTTGAACTGCTGAGCCCTGATGACATTGTTGTTAACCTGGACGTTTCAGAGGATTCGTTTCAGACTAAAAGTGAAGAGAAGAGGGAAGGACAGGACCAAATGAGACGAAAGCGCCCCATACTGCCTGAGGACGTCAACATCAATCATTTTCTGACTCCGAAAGAGAGACAAGAAATCCTCGACGTAGTGAATGAATATAGAGACTGTTTCGCTCTTGGTATGGGCGAATTAGGGTGCACCGATGTCACCAAGATGGACATTAAGGAGGTTGATGGAAGCAAGCCAGTCTGTCTGAGACCGTACAAGACGACTGCAAGTGAACGCGAAGCAATCAGGGAGATTGTCAGAGAGTGGAAGGACAATGGAATAGTCACGGAAACTAGATCACCCTACGCTAGTCCCGTCCTACTTGTGAGAAAGAAAACTGGAGATCATCGTTTGGTGGTGGATTATAGGAGACTCAACATTCAAACAGTTAAGGACAAGTTCCCTTTACCGAGGATAGACGACCTTCTGGAAGGCCTAAGGAATGCGAAATTCTTCACCACTCTGGATCTGGCGCATGGATATCTGCAGATACCACTGACTGATAAGGCAAAACTAAAGACAGCATTCATCACCCCAGATGATACAGGTCAATTCGAAAGAATGATTTTTGGACTCGCCAATGCACCAGCAGAATTCCAAAGACTGATGCACACTGTTCTAGGTCCGCTGCTGAACAAGAAGGCATTCTGCTATCTCGACGATGTGATTATCCCGGCAAAGGATTGACGGGAGATGATCGAAAGGTTGAGGGAAGTACTTGAAAGAATAAGATCAGCGAAGTTGACACTGAAACCCTCTAAATGTGAGTTCGGAAGGAGGGAAGTTGAGTTCCTTGGGTATGTCATCAGTACAGGCGGACTTAAGCCAGGCCCAAGAAAGATCAAGGCGATAGAAGAATTTCCTGAACCCAAGTATCGAGGACCTTTGATAATCACCGAGGTTCTGCCAAGCGACACGTACAGAGTGACTCAGCTAAGCGAAAGAACCGGTGGACGGTTCTACACAACAACGGCCCATATCAGTCAACTGAAGTCTTGGCACAGTGAAGAAGATGATTCAACTACAGAAGGAAGTCCGGACGAGGAGTCAGAAGAAGACACCCTCCGACGCAACCCACGACGTTCCTGCAATGCAAAGTTCAATCGAGGACGATTGGAATCCAGGAATGGCCGAATGTAGGCGCCGCCTGGCCTTGACGAGACCTGAATGGCGCTCTCCGGGTGGGCTCGCGAAGGATGATGCAACCACCACGCGGCAGACTTTGTTCTTCTTGTTGTTCCGATACACTCGCTTTTGTTTGTTGCTAACTATTGTATTGGAGCGGGTCGCTCCTTTAATAAATACCAGGTCTATTAGTATGAAACGCGAAAATGGGCGCCAGAGGCCGCTGTGCAACTTTATTTGAGCCGACGGTGGCGCTGTTGTAGGCATTTTGTTCTTTGACTCACGTGGCATCAGCATGCGTGCAGTTTTAGAAAAATTCAAATCGTGAAAAATTTCTGGAGCCTGTGGAAAATGGCGAATTCCGAGCCAAAAAGTGCCCATTTGCTGGAAGTTTTGTTGTTCGCCTTCAACTGGAAGGAAAGTGCCACTGAATTCCGCCGAATGCCCGAGGAAGTTTACAGCGACCACGCTCTGAGCAAATCGCAGTGTTACAGGTGGTTTAAAAAATTCCAAAGTGGCGATTTTGAACTTGATAATGAACCACATGGAAAACCGCCCCAAAAGTTCGAGGACGCTGAACTGCAAGCTTTGTTGGATGAGGACAGTACCCAAATGCAAGAGAAACTCGCAAAACAGCTCCAGGTGTCTCAAGGTGCTGTTTCTCTACGTTTAAACAGCCTCGGAATGACCCAAAAGCTTTCCAGATGGGTCCCCCACGAGTTGAGCGAAAGGCAGCAATAACGGCGTCTGGTAACCTGCGAAGGGCTGCTCGCCACGCATGAAAAGAAGTCATTTTTGCACCGAATCGTAACTTCTGATGAGAAATGGATCCACTTCAGCAATCCTACTCACCAAAAGTCGTGGGGCCTGCCCGGCCAATTTCCAAAACAGACGCCTAGGCCCAATCGCTTCGGAAAAAAGGCAATGCTTTGCATATGGTGGGACCAGACCGGCGTAGTATATTTCGAGCTCCTGAAACCTGGCAAAATGGTCAATACTAGTCGCTACGAACAACAAATGCACAGTTTGAGAGAGGCGTTGAATGAAAAAAGACCGGAATGGCGTGAAAAGCACAACAACCTGATACTGCAGCATGACAACGCTCCAGCCCACAACGCTACGGTGGTCAAAAACACCATAAAAGACTTGGGCTGGGAACTCTAACCCCACCCGCCGTACTCACCAGACTTAGCGCCGTCGAACTACCACCTTTTCACATCTTTAGGACACGCCCTAAAAAACCAGGAATTTTCGAACTCAGACATACTCCGAAAATGACTTGTTGACTGGTTCGACTCAAAAGGAATAGAAATTTTCAGACAAGGAATTCGAAAATTGCCTGAAAAGTGGTCCGAGTGTATAGCTAATCAGGGCAGTTACTTTGAATAAAAAAATCTTTTGTTGTATGGAATTGGTGAACTTTTGAATTCACTGAAAATTTTCGCGTTTCATACTAATAGACCTGGTATATAATAATTGATAACTATATGGAATCCCCTCTTTCTTTATCCCAGTAAGGACGCCTACAGAAGCCAACAATATGAATTGTTTATATATACATATCTGCATATTTACATGTAAAACGACATTTGAAAATTATCCCGCATGTGTTTCTTTTCAAGGAAAAATCAAAATTTATTTCAAGGAGAAATAGCGATTATTTCTAACCTTTGGGATGAGGTATGAAAGGGTGAATTGTGAAGAGTAATGGTAAACCATTGAACTTGAAATAAATTTTGATTTTTCGTTGAAAAGAAACACATGCGGGATAATTTTCAAATGTCGTTCTACAATCACAAGCCGCATTATATTGTATTATATATTTACATGTTTAATTAAAAAGGCATATATTGGATCAAAAAAAAAATATTTATTTTACCAATATTTCAGCTGGCTGAACGCCAACCTTTATCAAGGTGTTATAACATTTTAAAGTGTGTCAACAACTAACTCAGCGCCACATAACGTCAACAGCATTAAGTTGCTAAAAATATTTTGTTATATTCAATGGGGAGAAAAATTTGAAAAATATATTTAAATTATGAACAAAATAATTTTTGTAAAATATGGGTGTGAATATTTTGAAAATTAACAAAAACGCCTATTTTATATTTTAAAATTATTTGTACTATGTGTAAAAAGATTTTTCGTATAAAAATAAATAAAATAACAAAATATATATAAAATAAATGTTAAACTAAAATTTTTACTGAAAACACAAAGCGTAAAAAATGTTTGAAAAGTTGGTTGAAATAAAATTTTAAAAAATTTAAATGTAAAATTGTGAAATTCGAAATAAAATATAAGTGAAATAATATAAAATATATATATAAAATAAGCGTGTGATTGTATTTGAAATAAACTTAAACGATGTTGCATAAATTAAAAGAAAGATATAAAAAAAACACATTTTTCCTTTTTTATATCTTTCTTTTAATTTATGCAACATCGTTTAAGTTTATTTCAAATACAATCACACGCTTATTTTATATATATATTTTATATTATTTCACTTATATTTTATTTCGAATTTCACAATTTTACATTTAAATTTTTTAAAATTTTATTTCAACCAAATTTTCAAACATTTTTTACGCTTTGTGTTTTCAGTAAAAATTTTAGTTTAACATTTCTTTTATATATATTTTGTTATTTTTATTTATTTTTATACGAAAAATCTTTTTACACATAATACAAATAATTTTAAAATATAAAATAGGCGTTTTTGTTAATTTTCAAAATATTCACACCCATATTTAACAAAAATTATTTTGTTCATAATATAAATATATTTTTCAAATTTTTCTCCCCATTGAATATAACAAAATATTTTTAACAACTTAATGCTGTTGACGTTATGTGGCGCTGAGTTTGTTGTTGACACACTTTAAAATGTTATAACACCTTGATAAAGGTTGGCGTTCAGCCAGCTGAAATATTGGTAAAATAAATAATTTTTTTTTGATCCAATATATGCCTTTTTAATTAAAGATTTATCTATGGATTGCTCTATTTTCAAAAATATTTACATGTATTAGGAGATTTGCATTTAAAGATAAAGGACAGAGATATATAATTATAAGAGGGTATATGCAAAATTGTATTTAGATGAAAATGAACTATGGAGAGAGAAAATTGTGCAAGCACGACTATTTTGTTGAACAAAACTCCCACTTATAAGGCACAATTTGGATTATAGATTATAAACATAAGGTAATAAGACCAAATCCAAATATATATTCCATGAGTTCATGCTCCTCGAGCTGTGTTATGATAAGCAGCAGCCTCTCCCAAAGGTCCTGTTTAGTGCATCTAATACAAGCCAAAATGTGTTCTGCAGGTGCCAAGCTACATTTTGGGCAAGTGGGATAGATTTTGTTATTATTTTCTATCTTCAATATCTTGAGATGGCCTGTTCTAAATCTTGTTAGTGTTGTTTGGTGCTGTTTATTTCTGATGTTCAGAGATCCTCCTGTGTCCACTCCACTGTACCAACTATGCGTGGGGAAAGAAGAATGCCCACCCCTCACTCACCCTTGAGGATAGGGGAGTGGAGAGGCGACTCTGCGTGTTCGTCCTTGCGTCGGGGTGCCACTGGCTGATCGCCAGTGAAGCTGTAAGCTGACGAACTGCCCTTGGTTGGCTGGCGCGAGGCGCACGTGTCTTGAAACTCTTGGGTCTTCGCTCTGTGTGTGCGCCATTGGGAGCGTCCTTGTCGTGCGCGCCATGAAAAACCAAGGGGTGCACACAGTAGTACCACCCTCCCGCCTTCACGTTGGTTCCCTGCATAAACCTCAGAACCTCAGAGGTCCTTGATTCGTTGGCAGATTCAGGGAGTACTGTGAACAAAGGGTTCGAGGGCCAAAGGGGGGGGGGGAGTCCTATTGGAGCGTAGGACGGGTTTAACTAAGTCCGAACGGGAGGGCTCGGTCAGCAACCTTGCCATGAACTCTCGAAGACGCCTGTGGGTTTGATTGGTCGACCCCATGGAGCCATACCATAATGGCGGGCTGAGGAGCCAAACAATGGCCGCTCGGTGCATGGAGAATGCATCATTCCTTTTGGTACGGTGGCCATTAACAGCATAGGTGCATGCTTCGCATGCAGGCTTGTGGACCTTCGAGGTCTGGGTGGCCACTACTCCTAGGATGTACCGACTATGCTTAGGTAGGATCCTCCAGTTCTCTGTACCACATGTACTAAGGATAAGCCAAAAAAAAAAGTTTCCATTTTGAAATAAAAATGATTCACTGTGAGAAATTTTTTTGTAGTTTTTTAAAACGCTTTTCACACAATTTTATCTTGAATCATGTACGGTAAAACTGTTGTGTTGTTGCCTCCCCTTGTAGCTTCACACGGCGGTGTTTGACAGAGCCATATCCCGACATGTACTGAAGGCTTCAAGGAATGCATCTGTGGTCTCACCATCCACAAGTCCAACGAAGCCTCTCACCAGCTCATCTGTCCCAAGTCTCAGAAGACCTGTAGCTTTTGCCATCACACCGTGTTTGCCAGTGAATTTGAAGTAAGGACTGTTTGTGTGTTCTTATCCTGTGTCACCCATCACTGCACTAATATTACAATTGTGGACAAAACTTAAGGAAGTTGTATCTTTTAGCATGTATATCGGGATTCAGACAATACACTCATGGACAAAACTTAAGGAAGTTGTATCTTTTAGCATGTATATCGGGATTCAGATAATACACTCATGGACAAAACTTAAGGAAATTGTACCTTTTAGCATGTATATCTGGATTCTGACAATACACTCATGGACAAAACTTAAGGAAGTTGTACCTTTTAGCATGTATATCTGGATTCTGACAATACACTCATGGACAAAACTTAAGGAAGTTGTACCTTTTAACATGTATATAGGGATTCAGACAATACACTCATGGACAAAACTTAAGGAAATTGTATCTTTTAACATGTATATCGGGATTCAGACAATACACTCATGGACAAAACTTAAGGAAATTGTATCTTTTAGTATGTATATCGGGATTCAGACAATACACTCATGGACAAAACTTAAGGAAGTTGTATCTTTTAACATGTATATCGGGATTCAGACAATACACTCATGGACAAAACTTAAGGAAATTGTATCTTTTAGCATGTATATCTGGATTCAGACAATACACTCATGGACAAAACTTAAGGAAGTTATACCTTTAAGCATGTATATTGGGATTCAGACAATACACTCATGGACAAAACTTAAGGAAGTTGTACCTTTTAGTGTGTATATCTGGATTCAGACAATACACTCATGGACAAAACTTAAGGAAGTTGTATCTTTTAGCATGTATATCGGGATTCAGACAATACACTCATGGACAAAACTTAAGGAAGTTGTACCTTTTAGCATGTATATCGGGATTCAGACAATACATTCATGGACAAAACTTAAGGAAGTTGTACCTTTTAGTATGTATATCGGGATTCAGACAATACACTCATGGACAAAACTTAAGGAAGTTATACCTTTAAGCATGTATATTGGGATTCAGACAATACACTCATGGACAAAACTTAAGGAAGTTGTACCTTTTAGCATGTATATTGGGATTCAGACAATACACTCATGGACAAAACTTAAGGAAGTTGTACTTTTCAGCATATATATCGGGATTCAGACAATAACTCATAAAGATATTACAGTGATCTTTATTAAAGACACACATGATGACTAAGTATGAACAAATTTGCCTCTGTCTGTCTTCTTCAAAAAAATGGATGACAATGACATCAAAGACTTTCCACTTTTTAAAGTTTTTTTTTTCTGTCCATGAGTGTAAAAGACAATGTTGTGGGGAATGAATGTTCAATAAGGAATATGAAGAAACATTTTTCCACTTGAATTGATTTTGATTTAAAGATAATTTTTAACCACCCCCCTAAATAAGTTTTTGATTCAGAATTCAAAGTTATTTATAAAGAATTCTATACTAGAATGTGGACTTGAAGAATCCAATCCCCATGTAGTAAAAAAGCAAAACAAATTGTTATTCAGAATATTTATTGTCAAAAATAAGGTTAAAAAAAAAAATAGAATTGAGGTATTAAACTATATTTTATGTAAAATATATAATTGAATTTATATAGATAGAGAGAGATTATAGTTTGTACCAATAAAGATTGAATGGAGAAATAACTGGATCCAACCAAATAACTGGGTTATTCACCCACTTCTTCTTCTTTCTTATCTCCACACTGGGTGGAGTAGAATGCGTCTGCCTTTGTCATTAAGACTGGGAGCACTACTCAGTGGCAGGCCGACTTAGCTCCAAAAAAAAAAGGCTGCCTCTGACATGAGAAACCGACGCCATGTGCAGCCGCTCCTAACATGGAGTACAGACGCTGCTCATCCTGTATTGTATCCCTGGATCAGGAGCCCTTACAGGGTACTATCAGCCGGGTCAGCTGAACCCAGGTTTTTTAGTGAGCTTGTTACTGCTCCCCCTCCTCCTTTTTCATCCGGGCTTGGGACCGGCAAAGGCGGATTCACCCACTGATTGCCTTCTACTGTCACATGACCTTGATTGGCCAATCAGCTACATTGAAGTTAGTAAAGTGAGTATGTTGCCTTAGCTCAGTGGTTCCTTCCATTGTTACAACTGGGGGTTTATATCTATTGATTGATTGATTTGAATCTTCTCTGGATATATATATTTTTAATTATTATCCCTAGTAATGTACGTGGTACAGGCCATGATAATCATGGTGGGAAGAAGTTAGCGGCTGCTTTTACTGTAAGTGCACCACATGTCTACTTATGTGAAAACCAGTTCGACTTTTCACTTACAAATATGCCAGAGTCTCGTTTGGTTATTTGAACTTACTGGTGGTGTTGGACTTTTGCAAAATTCGAGTCCCATTGAATCAATTTTTATTAAGAAAAAAAAGTGTCCAATACGGGGAATCGATCCCAAGTAGTGGCTGTTGGAAATCCAAATCCCTTGGCAGAGCTGACTGCTATAGGGCGCGTCCCCAGGTGGCGGATAGGGGAATGACCTTCAGATATGAAGGCCAGCTGCGAAACAAGCAGAATAACTCTGACAAATAAGCAGTCGCTGACCAACAGCAGCATTGTTAGAAGAGGAGTAGACCTCTTTAAAAATCCTGACTTCAACTGACCCAGTTGATGGACCTCAGCAAGGGTCCCACTCCAGGGATACGGAGGAGCTGCGTCTGTACTCATGTTAGAGTCGGCAGCAAAGGCGTCTGCTTCCATGTTAGGAACGGCCTCAAACTACAGGCAAAGTCAGACTTTCACCAAAGTGTGCCTGGATCATGTTGCCATGATCAACGAAAGCTGCACCCCTACACCCCATTCAGCTCGAGAAGCATGAACTCATGGAATTCGTGTAATCTTTACACAAGGGATAAGAAACAACAACAACAACAACAGAAATCCAAATTTTATACCATTCATCTCTCTTCACCAACCCTCTATATAAAAACAAAATAACTTGCTGGTGGGGTTGGACTTTTGAAAGAATTGGAGGCCATTGGATCATTTTTTTTAATTAGAAAAAAAGTGCCCAATGCAGGATTTGATTCCGGGTCATAGCGGTTGAAAACCAACAGTTTAGACCATCGGCCCCTTTCTTAATTTGTAAAGAAGTTACAAGGATGTGTGTTGACAGGAGCATGAGAAGGAATGTGACCTGAGACTGGTCACCTGCGAGTATTGTCTCAAGACAGACAACCTCTTCAAGACGGTAAGTTGTCAGCTGTCTCTTGTTGGATTAACTTCTCTCTCCTTCTATTTATATATATGTCGTAAACCCGGGTAAGCCAACAAGTGAGTTGGAAGCAGTCGGGGTTGAGTGGCAAGGCGTGCAGAGTGGGAAGTCCGCACGGGACAGTAAGGACAAAGTTTGATATCAAAAGACGCTCTCCTAGTATGTCTCACGTGGAAACAGGACCAGGGGGAAGTTGAGGATTAACTGAGGAAAGCTCGGCGTCCTGCATGAAGCCACGGAGGCAGAGAGGAGCCAAAACGGCGGCGGCTACGAGGGCCGCCGTGATATGACAACGGAGCTCGACTGAGCGGGGTTGTCCGAAAATATCCACTGTCCCCTAACTAACTGTCAACATCCAGACCAACGCCCTTTTTGTCCCTCTCTGGATCCCCCGGTTTGTGTCCGGTGGCAAGCTGGTGTCACTTTGAGACGAATAGAAAAGACATCATACTTTTTATATTTTAAAAAGTCTCACGTCACAAAATAGAGACCAAAACCCTACGTCATATATTATCACAACACCAAATTTGGCCAATTCAGAGAGCCCACCTAGAGACCATGGAGTCGAAGTATGGCCTACGTCAGTCCAAGGCGGCTTTGATTTCACAAAAATTCATTAAATATTCAGAATCTGACAAATAGGTGGTTAGATTTCAAAAATAGTAAGACAAAAGTTTCAAATAGTATGACTAAAACCGAGGAAATTGAAGTTGCCTTGATTTGACGAAGGTTATGCCCATAAATCCCATTTTTGTATTATTCGTGTAACGGTATGCTACATCAAATTTTTTATTACTTACATATCACATTGTTCAAATTACGATATATATATGTGGCAATATCGTTGCGGGGTTTCTTGTTGTTGGATGCGAATGGTGAGATTTGGTTGAAGCGCAGTCGTTTGAGTGGAAGTTGCAGCATACAGTTAGGAATAATCAGGACACGTGATTGAGTTGGAAAATAAGAGGCAACTGTGTTGGAGGGAAGAAAGCTTGAGAAGAGTTGAGCGATTTGACTTATTAATTAGTTGATCACATGGCGATGATGAAATGGGCGGAGAGAGATATCTCTAGAGTAGATGTTACCTTGTTGGAAGCGAAGGAGCACTATCCGAACTCGGCGAGAGCCAGTGAACCCTGTAGGTGTTGTTCCTATGAGAGCTCAAGCGTAACTACCCATTCTTGCTTTCCGATTTAACACCAAGCCTCAGTTTCTCTCTGATTGGTCGAGAGATGTCACATGATCCTTTCCTATTGCTTGACCTACTTGAGGTGTTGTCTTTTGATTGGTCGAGAGATGTCACATGCTCTTTTCCTATTGGTTGACCTACTTAAGGTGCTGTCTTCTGATGGGCCGGCGGCTTCCTTTGGTGTTAGTTACGCCCGGCCTGGGTCAGGAAGTGTCTTATTTGTTCGACTCGATTTACTTCCGCGGTTATCAAAATACGTCCTGCTTTGTCAGGAAGTATTGAATGTTAGCTTTAACATTTATAACTTCTGGTCATTAGATACGTCCTGTTTTTCCAGGAAGTGTCGGTTTAAACTTAGCTCGCAGGGACCTGGGGTCAGAAGGTTAACTGCGACGTCTTCCTATGTCTTTTGTTACTTTCTTTCCTCCAGTTACCTTATTCTTTTATTAAATCTTTGAAAATCATACATGGTACATACATAGTGGGTCGGGGTTGCATTTAATTATATACAAATTATGACAGATGCGCCCCCTACATGTGAAGAATTCAAGAAGAGAATTCTGTAAAGTGAAAAATAATTTTGTGGGAAAATTAGTTGTGGGTATTGAGGGGCTATATACAAGCATTGCTGGTGACATAATAAGTAAAATAGCATGGTGTTGATGATATAGGTTGAGTATATTTAATAGAAATCAAAAAATTTTTTAATTGTAAGAAATCAATGAATGTTATGGTACATAGTGGGTAAAAAAAAAAAGAAAATGCGCCTAAACGAATTCTACTCGAGTTAAGAAATGAATTCGAGGGAGTTCTATTAAGGCTTTTGAAATCAAAATAAAATAATATAAAATAGTTGAATGAAATCAAAATTGAATGTGTTTGGTTGAAAAAGAAAAATTGTTTTGTTGCATGGTAATAAGGGAAAATGCCTAGTTACCTTTTTGCTCGAATTTCGGAAAGGAATTCGAGGGAATTTCATAAGGTCTTTTGAAATCAAAATAAAATAAAATAAAAGGTTTTTGAGCGAAATCAAAGTTGAGTGCTTGGTTGAGTGGTGAGAAAAAAAAAAAAAAAAAATGCCTAATTACTTTTTTGCTTGAATTTTGGAAAGGAATTCGAGGAAATTTCATAAGGTCTTTTGAGAAATCAAAGTAAAATAAAATAAAAGGTTTTTGAGCGAAATCAAAGTTGAGTGCTTGGTTGAATGGTGAGAGAAAAAAAAAAGGAAAAATGCCTAATTACTTTTTTGCTTGAATTTTGGAAAGGAATTCGAGGAAATTTCATAAGGTCTTTTGAGAAATCAAAATAAAAATAAAAATAAGAGTTGAACGAAATCAAAGTTGAGTGTTTAAAAAAATGAAAAATAAAAAGGTTTCAACAACAAAGGGTGATTTAATGTTTTTAGTTTAATCGAAAACCAGTGGGTTTTCGTTGATAATTGAGTTGTGGCAATATAAGTCAAGTGGTAAATAGAATGATAAATGATAAATGAAAATGATAATATAAACTAATTGGTAAATAAAATGATAGTTAATGATTAAAATTGATAATAAGTTGAATAAATTGCTAAATTGATTAAACATTTATATTTTTAATTGAGAGAAAATAATGAAAATGATTGATATGAAAGATAAGGTGTATTGGTTTGAACCCTATGGTATCTACATGCCCTGATCTACATGTATTGGTTGCTCCATTTTGCCCTATAAATGTTTTACTTGCTCAATTATGCCCTATAAATTTTTTGTCTCATCTGTAGTGACACTTAGGTGAAAAACGTGATTCTAGCCCTCAAGTGCGTTTATGCTGTGTGTACAGGAGACATGGAAATCTATATAACCTTTATGTGTAATTTTTTGTCTTTGTGTGTGTGTTGTGAAAAAATGTTAGAAGTCGGTTGTGTAAGAAATGTGTGAGCTAGTTCTAGGTGTTGTTTCATGGATGTGTAGTTGGGTGGTAAAAATCGATATGTAGACTCGAACTGGAATCAAAACCGGTGGCATAGTGAGGTTCCCAGTCGACCTCAATAGGGGATCTTCTCATTGTAATTAGAGATACGGAAGTGGGGTGTGTCGGGCAAACGAGAGGGAGGGAAATTGGAGATCGGACGAAGGCGCTCCGCTTTGTTTACAGAGGCCGAATTTAACCGCCGCGGACTATACTTCCTGTCGTGGTGTTTCAAATCCTCATTTCCTGCCGTCTATTTATTTTGGGGTGTGGCTCGGGGCTTGTTTTTGGAGCGTGGTTTCTCCGACATTGTTTGGTCATCTTTTCAGTTACTGTTATCTCTTCGGAGTTTATTTAGATTTTCTGCGAAGATGGTTCCTAAAATTATGAGAAGTTTTATAAATGTTTGTCCTAGATTAAAAACTACCTCTTGTAGTTCGAAGATTTTCTGCGCGGGCATGGCATATATAAACAAGTAATTAATGAATAAAATTGGGATACAGTTGTACGGTAGAACTAATAAACAAAGGATAAAAATCAGGTGAAATATAGGATATTGTCCCATGTTCGTCCATATTTTTGTAACTGGGGACTCTGAAATATTTGCTTGAACCTTATTAATTGTAGAATTTGAATGATTGGTAGGTTCGTAGTTCTCCTGTTTGATATCTTTAGGGGGTGGTGTGATATGATTGAGCTGGTTGTCAGGTTTGCAAGTTTTAACATCGGGGAAGAGTGATGTAAATCGTCTTGTTGCAAAAATGGCAGGGTCTAAATGCCTGAAAGGTTCGCTGCTGGTGGGTTTGAACCTTAATGACTCTGTTGGGAATAATTCGGGTGTTAAATGTTTGAAAGGGAACGTATAATTGGGGTTGTGCTTTATATGATAGGTGCTAACGGCGGGTGGTGAGATATAATGGATTTTTCTGTATACAGTTTAAGTTTGTTGACGTGGATTGTGTCAGTGTCTCTTTGAAGTGGTTGATTTGGTCGATCTATGCGGACCACATTTGGTGAAATAATTTCTAATATTGTGTGAGGTCCTGTGAAATATGGCGCAAGTTTCCCTGTATTTGGGTGGTGATATAATTTTACTAATACTAGATCACCTACTTCGAAATGTGGTTGCTTGTGTCGTTGGTCATAAGTGTTTTTGTCTTGTAAATGTTTGTTTTGTGTGCGTGTGTGTGTAATTTTTCTAGCTTTGTCGATATCTGGGTACGGTGTGTTATGATTAGAGATTTCTGGAGGTAGGATACCAAACATTAAGTATATGGGTGGAAAACCTGTGGTAGAGTGGGGTGTCTTGTTATATATAAGTGTAACCTTCTTGACCAACTTGGTCCATGCGACCTTAGGATTTTCTAGGTGTAATAACCTAAGTTTTCCCGTGAGGGTGGCGTTTAGGCGTTCACATAGACCGTTGGCCTGTGGATTGTTGCTGGTTGTGAGCAATGGGTGAATATTTCTATTAAGTAGAAAACTACGAAATTTGGGTGAAGTGAAGGCAGGGGCTCTATCCGTAAGAAGGCGTTTTGGAGAACCATCCTGGAATATTCGTTTAAGTACCTGTTGGTAGGTGGTGGTACTGGTGGATTTAGATGGAAAAGCCCACACGTAGCGTGAAAAATGATCGACTACCACATGGAGGTATATCTTGGTGTTGCCATATTTGGCAAATCCTGCTATGGTGTCCAGAGATAAAAGGTCGAAGGGTTCTTTAGATTCCGGAGGTTGACTTAATTCTCCGTAAGTGGGTCCTACTGGACGTTTTGTTAATTGGCAGGTGGGACAGGTCTTAACTTTTTGTTTAATATCTTTTGACATACCTTGCCAGTAATATTGTGTGGAGATAATTCGTGACATTTGGGAAATACCGGGGTGATTGTATTGTGTGTGTACTGTTTGTAAGAGTTGTTGTATGAGTGGTTTTGGAAGTATAATCTTGGTTACACCTTTTCGGGAAACTGTATGTAATCCATTATGATCAATGGTCAAACTAGACTCTTTCGATGGAGGAGATTGGTGGGTCTTGATAAGGGTGGCGTCCAAGAATCCACAAAACGGGTTACGGGACAAGAGATCTGCTTCATATTGTAGTTTTCCCTTTATGTAGCGGACCTCATATTCGTAACTCGATAGTCGTAAACTCCATCGAAACAGTCTACCGGACGGGTTCTTGATGGTTTTCAACCACTGCAATGCGTGATGGTCAGAAAATATTGTAAACTTTCTGCCCATAAGATAGATGCGAAACTTCTCCACACTCTCAACGATTGCTAAGCACTCAAGTTCAGAGATGGAGTAGTTTTTCTCGTGTGGGCGCAATGTTCGGCTGAAATATTGAACTGGATATACGTTTCCGTCAGGGTGAACTTGTTTGAGAATGCCTGCTATACCGAGGGTGGATGCATCGCAATACACTTGGCATGGCAGACCTTCTTTGTAAAGGTGTAAAATGGGGTGTTGTGTGAGGTTTCCTTTCAGGTCAATGAACGCCTCTTGACAAGCTTCATTCCAGTTCCACACGACGTCCTTTTTGAGGAGATTGTTGAGTGGTGCTCGCAAGCGAGCGTATTCCGGAATGAATTTATTATAGACGTTCACAGCGCCTAAGAAGGATTGTAGTGTTTTTCGGTTGTGTGGTTGTTTTATGGCGTGGATGATGTCGGTATTGCGTGTAAGTGGTGTAATTGTACCAGCTGTGATGGTGTAACCTAGAAAATTTATGGATTGTTTAAAAAATTCGCATTTTGCGAAGTTAAGTTGTAACTTCTCCGCTTCGCAAAAGGCGAAAAATTGTCGCAGGTGGTTTTGATGTTCCTCCAATGTGTTGGAGTAAATGATGAAATCATCAAAGTAATGTGCCACACAGTCAAGTCCGTGTCTCTGTAGGACCTGACTTATGGCTCGTTCGTAAATCTGAGGACTGGTTTTTAACCCGAAAGGTAATCGAGTGGGTTGGTATAATCCTTCAAAGGTGGCAAATGCTAACAGTGGTCGAGAATCGGGGTGTATTGGGACTTGCCAATACGCAGAGGATATGTCGGCCGTGGAGAAATATTTGGCTTGTGCGAGGTGGTCTAGGATATCCTCGATTCTCGGGAGGGGATGGACATCAGAGCTGATTAGCTCATTCACCTTCCTATAATCGATACAAAACCGTTTGGTTTTGTCGCGCTTAGTGACGAGGGTGACAGGGCTCGAGAAAGGTGAAAAAGATTGCTCTATGATGCCGTTCTCCAGCATTTGTTGTATTTGGTTACGGATTTCTTGTTGGTCACATATCGGAACACGATATGGACGTATGGTGATTATTTTTTCGGAATTCGTGGGTATTTTTACTGGTGGAATACGTAAGCATGGTACGTTGAATTTGTCCTGTGAAAAAATGTGAGTGTACCTTTGTAGAAGTGTTGTGAACTGTGGTGTATAATGAGTGTTAGGTGTTGTGTTGTAGTATGCATGTGGTAAAGGGTTTTGTTGTGTATTAGTGTGAGTGTCGAGTTCGTTGTGTGGGTTGGTCATGTGAGAGTTGTGTAACGGTGTGTGATCACCTAGGTTTTTGGTATGCGAGTTATCCCGCTGTGTGGGTGCGTTTTGGACAGGTTCATAAGTTGAAGTTGTTGTGGTTTGATTATTTGAGGGCATGTAAAAAGGGCAATTGGCTTTAGTGAAAAAGGGGCATGTAGATAAGTGGGGTTTTCTCAATGAATGCACGCAATGGTTGTCATAGGCGGATAGTTGGGATGTGGGGAAAATTTTTTGTGACATCGCCTGACATTGCCAGTACGTGCATACATTGGACACATGATTAAAATGGTAGGAAAGGGTAGACAATGGGGCGCCCAGCTGGAGTATAGTGCATTTATTAAAATCTATGGTTAATCTGAATTTATGGAGGCTATTGATACTAAGAATTCCGAATGGCAATGGTGCATTCACTACATGGAAATACTCCTTTCGTGATATTTGTCCTATTGTCAGTGGGATAGATAGTTTACCCATGGTTTTTGCAAATCCGTTTAGGGTTTGGAGGTGTAGTGAGTGTCCCTCAAGGGTTAAATTAGGCAGGTGGGTTTTTAGCATATGATAAATATTATATGGCACTATACTCAGGCTGGCGCCTGTATCAATTAAAAAGGGGCATGATACATTAGGGGCTAGAAAGAGTTTGACAGTCAGTTGGTTTAGGGATCCTACCTCAGTCTCGAAAGGGCTGTCCGGCTGAGGTGTCTCTGGCTTGACTTGGTTGTGATGAAGTCGGAACTGGTGATTTTGGGACCGTTTGCACTGTCCGGACTTTTTCGTGGGTCGTCGGGATTGGTCGACGTCGGCATTCGCTGTGCCAGTGTCTCGCGCCGCAGAACTTGCAGTTGGACGGCGGAAGAGGTGCATTCCATGCACCTGGGCGTCGGGATGTGCTGTGGTACGGACCCGACATTGTGGGTGGTTGATCTTCTCTGGATCGCGTTGCCGGTACACTGGGCCCGTGGATCCGCTGTACCAGTCGGAACCACTCTCCTAGGTTCTCGGGAGGCACTACGCGGACTAGGCGCTGGTCGTTGAATGGCAGTCCTTCTGTCAGCGTCTCGAGGATCACCTCTTGTGGAAGTCCTAGTTGCAATCCCATGGCGGTTTTTTCCCGGTAGTAGGTCTCTAAGTTGGCTTGTCCAGTGAGTTTCATGGCGAAATATTTCGCAAAGGACGCTTCGCTTGACTCAGGGTAGAGATCTAGGAGGATTTGTCTCACCTGGACATAACTCCGGTCGGCCAGCCGAAGTTTCCTGAAGAGCTCCAGGGGTTGTCGCACCAGGTAGTTTGGCAGGCGCAATAATTTTTCTTGTTCTCCCATGGATGCGTCTTCCATTTTTCGGTCGAACGTCTGGAAAAACTGTGTCGCGCTGTATGCGCCGTCGAAAGGTGGGATCGCCGACTCCGCTCCATCAGAAATTTTTACTCGCGTCAGGAATGTTGACAGTTGGTTGATGGCGTCCGCTAGGGGCGCAGTTGTCTCTCGGCCGGTCACCTCCTGTCTTTCTCTTGCCGATTCGCTCTCTCTTACTTCTTGCCTTCTTTCCATTGTTTCCGTTGGACCGTCTGACTTTACGCCTGTGGGATCCTGATTTAATTCCATCTCACTATCCTGTCGACTTAACCGTTCTGTGGCAATATCGTTGCGGGGTTTCTTGTTGTTGGATGCGAATGGTGAGATTTGGTTGAAGCGCAGTCGTTTGAGTGGAAGTTGCAGCATACAGTTAGGAATAATCAGGACACGTGATTGAGTTGGAAAATAAGAGGCAACTGTGTTGGAGGGAAGAAAGCTTGAGAAGAGTTGAGCGATTTGACTTATTAATTAGTTGATCACATGGCGATGATGAAATGGGCGGAGAGAGATATCTCTAGAGTAGATGTTACCTTGTTGGAAGCGAAGGAGCACTATCCGAACTCGGCGAGAGCCAGTGAACCCTGTAGGTGTTGTTCCTATGAGAGCTCAAGCGTAACTACCCATTCTTGCTTTCCGATTTAACACCAAGCCTCAGTTTCTCTCTGATTGGTCGAGAGATGTCACATGATCCTTTCCTATTGCTTGACCTACTTGAGGTGTTGTCTTTTGATTGGTCGAGAGATGTCACATGCTCTTTTCCTATTGGTTGACCTACTTAAGGTGCTGTCTTCTGATGGGCCGGCGGCTTCCTTTGGTGTTAGTTACGCCCGGCCTGGGTCAGGAAGTGTCTTATTTGTTCGACTCGATTTACTTCCGCGGTTATCAAAATACGTCCTGCTTTGTCAGGAAGTATTGAATGTTAGCTTTAACATTTATAACTTCTGGTCATTAGATACGTCCTGTTTTTCCAGGAAGTGTCGGTTTAAACTTAGCTCGCAGGGACCTGGGGTCAGAAGGTTAACTGCGACGTCTTCCTATGTCTTTTGTTACTTTCTTTCCTCCAGTTACCTTATTCTTTTATTAAATCTTTGAAAATCATACATGGTACATACATAGTGGGTCGGGGTTGCATTTAATTATATACAAATTATGACATATATATATATTTTATTTGTATCATATTTATACCATATATATATTTATGAAAAAAATAATAGAAAAAAATAAAAATAAAAAGATGAGTGGGTCAGGTGTTGATATTAAAAGCCTCTTTGGTCGCAATGGTTACAGCCTACTCCACGCTGATGAGCACCAACAGCGCGAAACTCATTCGTGGATGGCTTTTCTTGATTTATCAAGAAATTGGGTTGGCCAAATATCACGGAGCAAGTTAAATAAACATTTAGTTTATTTTTGCTCCACTAGATGGCGTTCTGCCATCTAAAAATCACATGTGCACGTGGTCAGGTAATGCCTTATATATTTTTAATATATATTTATATCATATATATATTTATTCTGTATTTAACCTTATAAAATCTTATATGGACATTGAAATAAAGTAGTTTCAATCTCTCTCTCTCTCTCTCTCTCTGGATTTTTTCCAGTACAGTAAAACCTTTCTCTATAGCGAACCCCAATAGGGAATGCCTCTAAAGAGAATGCCAAATTAATAAAATGGATATATATTTATATATATATGATATGGCACAATTTGGATTATATATTATAAACATAAGGTAATAAGACTAAATTCAAATAGTGTGTGACATTTTGGTAACAGCGTTTTTACCATCTTCAGACTTCTTCATACAGTTACCATTCAGCACTTTTGTTTGAAGATGGTAACAAATGCTGTTACCGAAACATCACACACTATTTATTTATTTATTTAGATTTGGTCTTATTACCTTGAAAATATAGATGTTCTATTACTTAAATTACTCTCCAAGAGCGGATGTTTATTTTCCCAGATTGAAATGCACTACCGGACATGCCCAAAGAAGATCCGTCCGTGTCTCTACGCAGATATTGGCTGCAGCCTGGAGGTGAGTTGTGTCCCCCCAACCCTGGCTATATATGTAACCTCTGTCTCTGACTGCCAGGCCTCCAACTTTGACATGGAGCTCCACGAGAAGGAAATCTCTGAACATCTCAACCTGGTGATCTCCACATGTGTCGAATTGAGGCAATCTATCAAGGTGATTTTCTTTTCTTTTTTTTAAATTTTATTTTTATTTTTATACAGGGTAGTAGACCCCAGAAATGATGATACATTTTAAATTCGGATATAATAATCATTAACAACTTGTTGTCTCCCCCTATTGCTGAAAATGATAAATTTATGTTTATTTTTGAAACCCTAATCTTCTTTTTATATATAAAATAGAACCTCCGTGAGAGGACACTCCTACTAGAGAATACCTCTCTACAAAGAACAGTTTTCAAGGTAATAGGACCAAATACATATAGAGAGTAGAGAGAGTGTGTGATGTTTCAGCGTTGTTACCATCATCAGATAGAAGAATAAATCTTTTGTTTATTTTTGGTTACATTCATTCTTTTGTCTGATGATGGTAACAACACAGAAATGTCGCACACTATTAATTGATTTGGTCTCTCATAGCTATAATTTATTAACCAAATTGTGCTTTATCTACTTATATATTTGCCTTATTCTGTCTGTTTGTCTGAAGCTTTGTCTGTTTGTCTGAAGCTCACGGATAGAATGCGCGCTCATTGGCTGTAGATACGATGTACTAGAGCGCCATCTGTTATCAAATTATAAAACTATTTTAGAGGCGTAATATTCTTTTTATTTTTTTTTATTTATTTATTGTTTTTTATTATTTTTTATTTATTTATTTATTTATTTTTATTTTTTTTTATTTTATTTTTTTTTATTTTTTTATTTATTTATTTTTATTATTTTTTTTATCTTTTTTGTGTAAGTTTGCCTCTCTCATAAACCTGTCTATACAGACCACCCTGACTATAGCGACCACTCTAGACAACCCTGTTATCAGCTGCCTGTCTATACAGACCACCCTGTCTATAGCGGTCACCTTAGGCAACCCTGTTATCAGCAGTGTGATACATCCACCTGTCTATACAGACCACCCTGTCTATAGCGACCACTCTAGACAACCCTGTTATCAGCTGTGTGATACATCCACCTGTCTATACAGACCACCCTGTTAATAGCGACCACCCAAGTCAACGTTTTTAAAATATATTCGCACTCGGGTAAACCCCGGGCGTTGCCCGGGCCATTCGTCTAGTCATCCATAAAGCTCAATTGTGCTTTATCATCCATAACACTTCTAAATATACAACAGGTTTCTGGAGATTTTATTAATGTTATCTCAAGCTTTCAGGCAGGGATGCTCTCCTACAGGACTACATAAAATGAATAATATTATTATTATTTATATAATTATTCATTTTATACACACCTATAGATTATGATGCATTAGCGAGCCATCTGTTATCAAAATTCAAAACTATTATAGACGCGCATGATTCTTTTTAAAATAAAATAATTTCTACTCTCCTTACTGCAATACAGGCTCTCCCATTAATTTTTCCATTGCAGTAAGGAGAATAGAAATTATTTTATTTTAAAAAGAGTCGTACGCGTCTATAATAGTTTTGAATTTTGATACTGTTGGCTTCCGTAGGCGTTTCTTACTGGGAAAAAGAAAGAGAGGGTCCAATGAAATAATTTAGTAGTGTTTATTAGAACAAAATCATAATAGTGAACAACACATATAACAGAGAGTACCGTCGTCTTCCGGGTATTCCTTCTACTGGGGAGCTCGGATTCTATATTCTGTGCGTTTATAATCTGTTTATCTGTGGCTCTCTGGTCGGGATGGCGCCTACATTCGGCCATTCCTGGATTTCAATCGTCCTCGATTGAACCTTGCGTTGCAGGAACGTCGTGGGTTGCGTCGGGGGGTATCTTCTACTTCTGGCTCCTCGTTCCTCTTCTCCATTTTTCACCATGCGGAAAAGTCTGCCTCCTTTGTAGCTGTAGTCGTTAATTCTATTTTGTTCTCCTACTGTCCTATCACACGGGTCCTTTCGAAAGATCTGGACCAGGTCTCTCAATTCAGGGTCGGAATGCTGAATCATCAAGATTTGTTCTTCCAGTGTGATTGTGAGGCACACTTCAAGGTTTTTCTCCACGATTTCCTCCATCGTGTCTCTAGGGTCGTCGACTGGAGCTCTACTCATTCCGTCTACGTGGGCCATCTTCTCCCCTGGTTTATGTCGAATTTCGAAATCGTATTCCTGAATCAGATTGTACCATCGCGCTATCTGAGGATTTGTAGTCTTCTTCGCGTTCATGTAGACCAGTGCTTGGCAATCTGTAACCACTGTAAACTTGATTCCTACGAGGAACTGACGTAGTCGATCCAAGGTCCACACTATCGCCATCAGCTCCAATTTGCTTGAGTGGTACATCTTCTCGGCCTCTGTTGTCTTCTTGCTCACACAGTAGACCAAGCGCCATTTGCAGTCTTCGTCCATCTGTAGCACCATTCCTGCTAATCCCTCAGCACTCGCATCGCAATGTACTTCTGTCTTGAGTTCAGGGTTGTAATGAGCTAGTACCGGATATTCGACCAGATCCTTTCGTAGTCCTCCAAATGACCTTCGCTGTTCTTCCTTCCATTCAAATTGTGAACCTCTCTTCGTAAGTCTGCTTAGCGGTTCTGCTTTCCTCGCGAAGTCCTTTACAAATCGTCTGAAGAAGTTCGTCAGTCCCTGAAAGCGTCGTATGTCGTGGACATTCTTGGGTTCTGGAAATTCTTCTATCGCCTTGATCTTTCTTGGGCCTGGCTTAAGTCCGCCTGTACTGATGACATACCCTAAGAACTCAACTTCCCTCCTTCCGAACTCACATTTAGAGGGTTTCAGTGTCAACTTCGCTGATCTTATTCTTTCGAGGACTTCCCTCAACCTTTCGATCATCTCCCGCCAATCCTTTGCCGGGATAATCACGTCGTCGAGATAGCAGAATGCCTTCTTGTTCAGCAGCGGACCTAGGACAGTGTGCATCAGTCTTTGGAATTCAGCTGGTGCGTTGGCGAGTCCAAAAATCATCCTTTCGAATTGACCTGTATCATCTGGGGTGATGAATGCTGTCTTTAATTTTGCCTTATCGGTCAGTGGTATCTGCAGATATCCATGCGCCAGATCCAGAGTGGTGAAGAATTTCGCATTCCTTAGGCCTTCCAGAAGGTCGTCTATCCTTGGTAATGGGAACTTGTCCTTAACTGTTTGAATGTTGAGTCTCCTATAATCTACCACCAGACGATGATCTCCAGTTTTCTTCCTCACAAGTAGGACGGGACTAGCGTAGGGTGATCTAGTTTCCGTGACTATTCCATTGTCCTTCCACTCTCTGACAATCTCCCTGATTGCTTCGCGTTCACTTGCAGTCGTCTTATACGGTCTCAGACAGACTGGCTTGCTTCCATCAACCTCCTTAATGTCCATCTTGGTGACATCGGTGCACCCTAATTCCTCCATACCAAGAGCGAAACAGTCTCTGTACTCGTTTACTACATCTAGGATTTCTTGTCTCTCTTTCGAAGTCAGAGAATGATTGACGTTGATGTCCTCAGGCAGTATGGGGCGCTTACGTTTCATTTGGTCTTGTCCTTCCCTCTTCTCTTCATTTTTAGTCTGAAACGAATCCTCTGCGACGTCCAGGTTAACAACAATATCATCAAGGTTCAGTAGTTCAACTCGCCCTACACATTGGTTCTTCCTTACTCTCAACTTGCCCTTGCCAGCTGAGATGATGGGTACGGTCGTCTTTCCATCGACCACTTCCAATAGGGAATCGACACAGGCGTCATCTACTCCTGTGAACAATACATATCCGTCCTTTACCTCGTCTGTGATTGCACTTGTAAAGTTAATGGAGTCGCTCTCCAACTGAACAGTTTCGGTTGCTCTCAGTTCGATGCGACGCGACTTGATTTCCTCTTGCAGATTAGTAAACGGAAATTCGGATGAATAGCCAATATGCAAGTTTTTACCAATTCTGGCGAAGGATACGTAGGGCAGATCTGTCCATGTTCTTCCAATTAATAGGTCATAGGGTTGGGCATCATCGTTGACAATGAATACAGTGATTTCCCTTCCGACGATGCCATCAATCTCCAGGTCGACTGTCGTCTTCCCAACGGTCCTGGCAGCTGGTGCAGTCTGGTTACCGATGCCGTACAGACTAGTCGAGTCTGGTTCGATGTCGACGCTGATCCTCCTTGCGACCGATTCTCTCATTAGACAACTGCTGCTCCCGGTGTCTATCATTGCCTTCACGGTTTCCTTGTTGTCGATCTTGACATCCTTCAAATATACATCTGGCGGGACAGTCTCCAGTCCTTCGACTTCCAGGTTGGCTACTTTTAGTCCTTCTTTGGGTCTTGTGCAATTCCTTTCCTTGTGTCCCGTTTGACCGCATCCTCGGCATGTCAACGTAGTCCTGGGTGCTGGGCAGTCTCTGGCAATGTGTCCAAACTGATTGCAGTTGAAGCACTTCGGTTCTCCCTTGTCGTTTCTGATTGCACGGTTGACCATTCTCCTCGAGGTGTTAGGATACTTTTCACTGATTTCGTTCCTTGCAGCCTCTCTACTCGAAACATTCGTTCCTTGTTCAGTCTCTTTAACTTCGCTTCGGTTGGGAAATCTCGCAGATTTCTGCTGAAACGACGGTGGTGTGGTGTGTTTCGAATTCCAATGCGGAGGTCCCATCTCGGTGCGAACATTTTCGTACTCGTCCAGTTTATCCGCCAACTCATCTGGGTTGTTTAACTTGGTCCAATCGTCAATGAGATGATTACGCAGCACATTTGGAACTTTTTTCTTTAGCTGGTTAGTGACGGACAAATCCTTTAGGGCGTCGAAATTTTCCACGTTCATTCCTTCGATCCATTCGTTGAAATATCCTCGCAATTCGAAAGCGAAGTCTCTCCAGGAACCCTTTTGAGATCTCTCGTGCTTCTCGAATTTTTGTCTGAATTGTTCGGGGCTCAACTTGTACCGTTTTAGGAGCAACCTTTTCACGAACCTATAATCGCCGCTTTGTTCTTCTGTTTCCCGAGCGATTAATTGAGTCATTTCGTAAGGTAGCAATCCTAGGAGGCTGAACGCCCATTGGTCTTCATCCAATCCTAGTCGCTTTGCCTGTCTTTCGAAAAGAATTAGGTAAAAACTCAAGTCATTGTCCTTCGACTCGTACTTGGGCATCAGTTTACGTATCTCGTAATGTGCGTCATTGCTGGTACTTCGAGACGTATCGTTGTTTCCGCGTGTAGTCTGGATGCGCAGCTTCTCAAGCTCGAATTCCATTACCATTTGTTCTTTTCGTTCGATTCGTTCCCGATCCTCGATTCGTTTCCGATCCTCGATTCGTTCCCGCTCCTCGATTCGTTCCCGATCCTTGATCAGAGTCTCCAACAGTTGTTTTGCGAATTCTTCTTCGTAGGATTGGCTATTCAAAATAAGGTGTTTTAAGTCGACGATCCTGCTCTCTGGCGGTACTACCTCGCCGAGTTCGTACGCCAACTTGCTCAAATCGCATTTCCTTACTTTCGCTAAATAAGTCATGTTTTTCAAAAGGAAAAATAAACAAGGCAAAAATTTTTAAAATAAACAAATAAAACTGACTAAACCAGATACGTACTGTTTCAGTTATTTCTTTAAACGAAATAAACTTTTCTTTGGTAATTTTGAGACAATACTTTTTTTTTTTTTTTTCTTTTTACCGCGATACTTTGCGATAATACTTTTTATTTGTTTCTTCAATTTACTTTAAAAATACTTTCTTTAGAATACTTTACTTTACTTTAAAATACTTTCTTTAGAATACTGTACTTTACTTTAAAATACTTTCTTTAAAATACTTCACTTTACTTTAAAATACTTTCTTTAAAATACTTCACTTTACTTTAAAATACTTTCTTTAAAATACTTCACTTTACTTTAAAATACTTTTTATCGAGATGATTTTGCAATAATACTTTTGTCGAGGTGACTTGTAATAATACTTTTAGGAATAGGTAATTAAATTTCGTACATACCATGCAACTCCTCTTACGTTGATCGGTCACCGCGCCACGTCCTTCTCGTTTCCAAATTATTCCAGTGAATCTTCAATTTTCTTCAGGACTATCCCACTTCTGAATTTCTGTTGGCTTCCGTAGGCGTTTCTTACTGGGAAAAAGAAAGAGAGGGTCCAATGAAATAATTTAGTAGTGTTTATTAGAACAAAATCATAATAGTGAACAACACATATAACAGAGAGTACCGTCGTCTTCCGGGTATTCCTTCTACTGGGGAGCTCGGATTCTATATTCTGTGCGTTTATAATCTGTTTATCTGTGGCTCTCTGGTCGGGATGGCGCCTACAATACATACCTTTAGAAAGGCAGGTTTGCCAGAAAGCTTGAGATAACAGTATTCAAAAGGAACTCATCTCCAGAAAGCTGTTGTATTATTTCAATATAGCTAATCCTTCATAGCAATGTAAAGGTCTGTTTTTGTTGTTGTTGTTTCTTATCCCCTTGTGTAAAGATTACACGAATTCCATGAGTTCATGCTCCTCGAGCTGTTTTATGATGAGCAGCGGCCTCTCCCAAAGGTCCTGTTTAGTGCATCTAATGCAAGCCAAAATGTGTTCTGGAGCTGCAGGTTCCAAGCTACATTGTGGACAAGTGGGGTAGATTTTGTTATTATTTTCTATCTTCAATGGCTTGATGTAAAGGTCTTCTGTACTAAAACATTAATTTGTTTGGGAAAAAATAGTACAAATGTGATATTGTACTGGGATAAGGTGCATAAATTAAAAAAAAGGCATCTCCTTATCATGTAACTGAAAGTTGCTGATGGCTTGCGCCATCTATCGGAATAAAAATCAACAACACGCTGATGAGGGCCAACAGCCCGAAACGCGTACGTGGTTAGCTTTTCTTGATTAATCAATAATGGGTATTTGGTCAATTCTGGAATAATTAGAAATCAAAGAATAGTTGATATTTATTCCAATAGATGGCACAAGCCATCAGCAACTTTCAGTTGCACGATAAGGAGATGCCTTTTTCTTAATTAATTTGTTTATTTATTTTTTTGCTGCTGATAGAAAGTGAGTTTCAACAGTGTGCTTCCAATGTGATGTTCGCACAATACAAACCATGATAATCATGGTGGATAGTTTGAAGTTAGTCACTCGTCACATATCTGCACATGTGTAGAAAATGCAGTTTGAATTTTACTCTTACAAGTGGGTCACAGCCTTGTTTGGTTACTTGCCGCACTCAATGGTGAAGTTGGTACAGAATTTTATTTTTTCTTTTTGCTACTGATAGAAAAGCAAGTTTCAATAAAATTTCCTTTAATGTGAAATCTGCATGATACAAACCATGATAATCATGGTGAATAGTTAAGAGACCGGCTTTTCCTGTAAGTTGCATATTACATATTTACACACATGTAAGAAGCATTTTGACTTTCACAAGTGGTTCAGAGCTTTTGTTTGGTTACCTGTCTCACTGGTAGAGTTGGAACAAGAATTAGGCCATTGGTTCCTTGTCTCACTGGTGGGGTTGGAACAAGAATTAGGCCATTGGTTCCTTGTCTCACTGGTAGAGTTGGAACAAGAATTAGGCCATTGGTTCCTTGTCTCACTGGTGGGGTTGGAACAAGAATTAGGCCATTGGTTCCTTGTCTCACTGGTGGGGTTGGAACAAGAATTAGGCCATTGGTTACCTGTCTCACTCAATGGTAGAGTTGGATCTTTGCAAGAATCATTGTAATCACACCTAGTGTAAACAACTTACCTCTGTTACTTTCAACAGAAAGTGACCTGTGTGAGTCCTCTTGGAGTGTGTTTCCAACACTAGAGAGTAGCGAGACGTTGCTTCCCAAATATTTATTGTGTTGATTTGTCATCCTGAAGGATGAATTGTTAACCTACTGGTTCCAACAGCTTGTTTTAAATCATTTGATCTATATTACTGGTGATCTTTTATACTCTCACTTTAGAGAAAAAAATTCCATCCAAGGAAGTGTTTCTTGCAAAAATATATAATTGAATTGACTCTCAAGCTTTTGGGTCTTGGAGTCCTTCTTAAATCTGTAAACCAACTCCCAGCCAACAGCTCTGTCACAGTGCAATGGCTTCCACAGATGTTTGTGTGGCAGGGTCTAGATAAGGAGATGGCTGAAGCTTCGAGAAACCTCACCCAGTGGACCTCCAGCTGTAGCAGCTTGGATGCCAAGACTCTCCAGTACCAAAGAGACGCACAGAGTCTCAAGAACGACTTTCAGCAAGCCCAGAAGTTTCAGGTGATTTGTTTTGTGGCACTTTTAAGTGTAAAAAATATAACCTTCATCTTCTTCATTCTTATCCCCATTCAACAATCATATTAGGGTAACCTGCTTGTAGAACTTGAGATTTTTGATAATGTTTTGACAGCCATTTTGAATGGGTGAAGTAAAATGTGCATGCTTTTGTCATCAAGACTGGAAGCACTACTCAGTAGCAGGCCACTGACTTAGCTCTAATATGAAATGGCCACCTCTGACATGAGGAACAGACGTCATGTGCAGCGGCTCCTAACATGGAGTACAAACACTGCTCAATCAGTATCCCTGGATTAGGAACCCTTACAGGGTACTATCAGCCAGGCCAGCTGAGCCCAGGTTTTTTAGAGAGCTTGTTACTGCTCCCCCTCCTTTTTTTCATCTGGGATTGGGACCAGCAAATGCAGAGTTATAACTTTCATGTTTTTAAGGAAATACATCTCCTGATGATACGGCTAAAAATCCAATAAAATCAGAAAGAAATCCAGGGCTAGGTTTCTTTAACTATTTCTCTAGCTTTCCATGCGGCCAACATGCCCTTCAACAGAAGAACTAGAACATCCAGCTAACTATACATACCGGAGTTAGCTAGAAGGTGCTCCTGTTGGCATGCTAACCTGGAAAGGTAGAGAAATAAAAATAGAAACCTAGCTCTGCATTGCTTGTTGATTTTTAATAAATTGTAAAGTCAGGGATGAACTTGTATTGTAAAATGATAAGGCACAATTTGGATTATAGATTATAAACACACACAAGGTAATAAGACCAAATAAATAAATATATAATTCAGTACTTTTGTCTGAAGATGGTAACAACGCTGTTACCGAAACGTCACACACTATTTATATATTTGGATTTAGTCTTATTACCTTGTGTTTATATAGAATGTAATTAGCTAGACCTCTTGTCATGACAACATCACTTGAGACCAAAATATTTATGTTCCTAATAACCATGGTTATTGGAACTTGTGACTTTAGAACTAGGATGTTATAACCACAAGTTGTGATAAAACACAATTTGGATTATAAACACAAGGTAATAAGACCAAATCTAAGTAAATAAATAGTGTGTGATGTTTCAGTAACAGTGTTGTTACCATCTTCAGACAAAAGTACTGAATCCAAAATTGTGTTTATAATCTACCATTAATATTATCACGCCATCTGTTATCAAAATTCAAAACTATTCTTAACAAGTAAAAATTGTTTGATCTTCAAAAGAACCATACGCTTCTATAATAGTTTCAAATTTTCATAATCTACCTTTCAGTACTTTTGTCTGAAGATGGTAACAACGTTGTTACTGCAACGTCACACACTATTTATTTTATTTGGATTTAGTGTTATTAACTTGTGTTTAAAAAAAAGAAGAGGGGTTAACACTAGATGTTCCCTCCAATATACCAATTTGAATATGTGCTATAAATGATCCCCACTGAGAGTGACCGCAACACTTGGCTTCAGGAGGACGAGCAGAAAAAGAAACTGATAATGAAGATGGCACTGATCAATCTGGTAAGTTTACATGTGGGTGTTACATTGTCATTGTTTGTTGTGTGTGCTCAATGTTGTCACTGTACCTAGCCAGATTGGCAGGCTACCAAACTATGACTTTCTTCTTCTTCTTTCTTATCTCCACTCAATCATATTAGGGTATCACACTTGTAGAGATTGAGACTGGGTGAAGTAGAATGTGTCTGCCTTTATCATTAAGACTGGAAGCACTACTCAGTGACAGGCCAACTCAACTCCAAAAGAAATGGCTGCCTCTGACATGACAAACAGACGCCATGTGCAGCTGCTCCTAACATGGAGTACAGACACTGCTCATCCTGTATTCCTGGAGCCCTTACAGGGTACTATCAGCCGGGTCAGCTCAGACTCAGGTTTTTTAGCAAGCTTGTTACTGTTCCCCCGCCTCCTTTTTTATCCGGGCTTGGGACCGGCAAAGGTGTAAAATGACTTTTTGAATATTAAGAGTATAAATAATATTGTGTGCGTGTGTTTTTTTAAAGTTTATAGTAGGTTGTAATCATACATAGTGTGTTGTTTTTTTAAAGTTTATAGTAGGTTGTAGTCATACATAGTGTGTTGTTTTTTTAAAAGTTTATAGTAGGTTGTAGTCATACATAGTGTGTTGTTTTTTTAAGTTTATAGTAGGTTGTAGTCATACATAGTGTGTTGTTTTTTTAAAGTTTATAGTAGGTTGTAATCATACATAGTGTGTTGTTTTTTTAAAGTTTATAGTAGGTTGTAGTCATACATAGTGTGTTGTTTTTTTAAAGTTTATAGTAGGTTGTAGTCATACATAGTGTGTTGTTTTTTTAAAGTTTATAGTAGGTTGTAGTCATACATAGTGTGTTGTTTTTTTAAAGTTTATAGTAGGTTGTAGTCATACATAGTGTGTTGTTTTTTTAAAGTTTATAGTAGGTTGTAGTCATACATAGTGTGTTGTTTTTTTAAAGTTTATAGTAGGTTGTAGTCATACATTGTGTGTTGTTTTTTTAAAGTTTATAGTAGGTTGTAGTCATACATAGTGTGTTGTTTTTTTAAAGTTTATAGTAGGTTGTAGTCATACATAGTGTGTTGTTTTTTTAAAGTTTATAGTAGGTTGTAGTCATACATAGTGTGTTGTTTTTTTAAAGTTTATAGTAGGTTGTAATCATACATAGTGTGTTGTTTTTAAAAGTTTATAGTAGGTTGTAGTCATACATAGTGTGTTGTTTTTAAAAGTTTATAGTAGGTTGTTATCATACATAGTGTGTTGTTTTTTAAAGTTTATAGTAGGTTTTAGTCATACATAGTGTGTTGTTTTTAAAAGTTTATAGTAGGTTGTAGTCATACATAGTGTGTTGTTTTTAAAAGTTTATAGTAGGTTGTAGTCATACATAGTGTGTTGTTTTTTTAAAGTTTATAGTAGGTTGTAATCATACATAGTGTGTTGTTTTTAAAAGTTTATAGTAGGTTGTAGTCATACATAGTGTGTTGTTTTTAAAAGTTTATAGTAGGTTGTAGTCATACATAGTGTGTTGTTTTTAAAAGTTTATAGTATGTTGTAATCATACATAGTGTGTTGTTTTTAAAAGTTTATAGTAGGTTGTAGTCATACATAGTGTGTTGTTTTTTTAAAGTTTATAGTAGGTTGTAATCATACATAGTGTGTTGTTTTTAAAAGTTTATAGTATGTTGTAATCATACATAGTGTGTTGTTTTTAAAAGTTTATAGTAGGTTGTAGTCATACATAGTGTGTTGTTTTTTTAAAGTTTATAGTAGGTTGTAATCATACATAGTGTGTTGTTTTTAAAAGTTTATAGTATGTTGTAATCATACATAGTGTGTTGTTTTTAAAAGTTTATAGTAGGTTGTAGTCATACATAGTGTGTTGTTTTTTTAAAGTTTATAGTAGGTTGTAGTCATACATAGTGTGTTGTTTTTAAAAGTTTATAGTAGGTTGTAGTCATACATAGTGTGTTGTTTTTTAAAAGTTTATAGTAGGTTGTAATCATACATAGTGTGTTGTTTTTTAAAAGTTTATAGTAGGTTTTAGTCATACATAGTGTGTTGTTTTTAAAAGTTTATAGTAGGTTGTAGTCATACATAGTGTGTTGTTTTTAAAAGTTTATAGTAGGTTGTAGTCATACATAGTGTGTTGTTTTTTTAAAGTTTATAGTAGGTTGTAGTCATACATAGTGTGTTGTTTTTTAAAAGTTTATAGTAGGTTGTAGTCATACATAGTGTGTTGTTTTTTTAAAGTTTATAGTAGGTTGTAGTCATACATAGTGTGTTGTTTTTTTAAAGTTTATAGTAGGTTGTAGTCATACATAGTGTGTTGTTTTTTTAAAGTTTATAGTAGGTTGTAGTCATACATAGTGTGTTGTTTTTTAAAAGTTTATAGTAGGTTGTAGTCATACATAGTGTGTTGTTTTTTAAAAGTTTATAGTAGGTTGTAGTCATACATAGTGTGTTGTTTTTTTAAAGTTTATAGTAGGTTGTAGTCATACATAGTGTGTTGTTTTTTTAAAGTTTATAGTAGGTTGTAGTCATACATAGTGTGTTGTTTTTTTAAAGTTTATAGTAGGTTGTAGTCATACATAGTGTGTTGTTTTTTTAAAGTTTATAGTAGGTTGTAGTCATACATAGTGTGTTGTTTTTTTAAAGTTTATAGTAGGTTGTAGTCATACATAGTGTGTTGTTTTTTTAAAGTTTATAGTAGGTTGTAGTCATACATAGTGTGTTGTTTTTTTAAAGTTTATAGTAGGTTGTAGTCATACATAGTGTGTTGTTTTTTTAAAGTTTATAGTAGGTTGTAGTCATATATAGTGTGTTGTTTTTTTAAAGTTTATAGTAGGTTGTAGTCATACATAGTGTGTTGTTTTTTTAAAGTTTATAGTAGGTTGTAGTCATACATAGTGTGTTGTTTTTTTAAAGTTTATAGTAGGTTGTAGTCATACATAGTGTGTTGTTTTTTTAAAGTTTATAGTAGGTTGTAGTCATACATAGTGTGTTGTTTTTTTAAAGTTTATAGTAGGTTGTAGTCATACATAGTGTGTTGTTTTTTTAAAGTTTATAGTAGGTTGTAGTCATACATAGTGTGTTGTTTTTTTAAAGTTTATAGTAGGTTGTAGTCATACATAGTGTGTTGTTTTTTTAAAGTTTATAGTAGGTTGTAGTCATACATAGTGTGTTGTTTTTTTAAAGTTTATAGTAGGTTGTAGTCATACATAGTGTGTTGTTTTTTTAAAGTTTATAGTAGGTTGTAGTCATACATAGTGTGTTGTTTTTTTAAAGTTTATAGTAGGTTGTAGTCATACATAGTGTGTTGTTTTTTTAAAGTTTATAGTAGGTTGTAGTCATACATAGTGTGTTGTTTTTTTAAAGTTTATAGTAGGTTGTAGTCATACATAGTGTGTTGTTTTAACAGACAACAGTGACCTGGGTGAGTCCTGCTGTGTTTCCAATACTAGAGAGCAGCGAGACGTTGCTTCCCAAATATTTATTGTGTTGATTTGTCATCCTGAACAATGAATTGTTAACCTACTGGTTCCAGCAGCTTGTTTTAAATCACTTGATCTATATTACTGGTGATCTTTTATACATGTAACACATGTAAGAAGCATTTTGACTTTTACAAGTGGGTTAGAGCTTTTGTTTGGTTACTTGTCTCACTCAATGGTAGAGTTGGAGCAAGAATTAGGCCATTGGTTACTTGCACTCACTGGTGGGGTTGGACCTTCGCAAGTATGAGGGGTCATTGAAGCAGTATTTCTTCTTTCTCTTCAGATAAAAAAAGGGATGGGGGCTGCCATTCTCTTCCACCTCCCTCCCCCCCCCAAAAGACAGAAATCCTGAAGGATGCACAATGAATTGTTAACCTACTGGTTCCAACAGCTTGTTTTAAATCATTTGATCTATATTACTGGTGATCTTTTATACTCTCACTTTGGAGAAAAAAAATTCCATCCAGGGAAGTGTTTCTTGCAAAAATATATAATTGAATTGACTCTCAAGCTTTTGGGTCTTGGAGTCCTTCTTAAATCTGTAAACCAACTCCCAGCCAACAGCTCTGTCACAGTGCAATGGCTTCCAGCTCACGTTGGAATTCCTGGAAATGAGATAGCAGACTCTGGCAAAGTCTGGAGCTCTTGGCCTACCTGAGGCCAGAAAATGTACTACTCAACTAGATGAAAGAAACCTCCTCCGTACCATCAAAACCCAATGTCTGCAGGAATGGAAATCTAATGCTGCAGATGACTGGTACAGAGCAGGAAGGACAAACACCAGTTCTGTCCTCCCAAGAGAACAACAGTCTTTGATTTCCAGACTTAAGTCTGGTCATCTACAGACAATGACTTTCCAGAATGGTTGCAAGGTTTTCCCACTATGTACTAAGTGTCAGCCTGCAACCACAAAACACATTATTGACTGTGTTGACTCATCCAGCGTTTTTTAAATAAAAAAGATACTCATTGTGAGAATATATTTGTAATTTAAATATTTTTTCACAATATTATCATGAACAAGCTCTACAAGCTTGATACCCTGATATGATTGTTGAGTGGAGATAAGATGGTCTACTGGAGTAAGGTTAAATATAAAGTTGCTTCAATCTGTTGGGAATGGAGTATAGGGGTGCAGCTTTCGTTGATCATGGCACCATGATCCAGGCACACTTTGGTGAAAGTCTGACTTTGCCTGTAATTTGAGGCCGTTTCTAACATGGAAGCAGACACCTTTGCTGCCGACTCTAACATGAGTACAGACGCAGCTCCTCTGTATCCCTGGAGTGGGACCCTTGCTGAGGTCCATTAACTGTTTGTTATAGGTTAGGTTGGGTTATGTTGGTTATAGGTTGGGTTATGTTTGTTATAGGTTAGGTCGGGTTATGTTGGTTATAGGTTAGGTTGGGTTATGTTTGTTATAAGTTAGGTCGGGTTATGTTGGTTATAGGTTAGGTTGGGTTATGTTGGTTATAGGTTAGGTTGGGTTATGTTTGTTTGTTATAGGTTAGGTTGGGTTATGTTGGTTATAGGTTAGGTTGGGTTATGTTGGTTATAGGTTATGTTGGGTTATGTTGGTTATAGGTTAGGTTGGGTTATGTTGGTTATAGGTTAGGTTGGGTTATGTTGGTTATAGGTTAGGTTGGGTTATGTTGGTTATAGATTAGGTTGGGTTATGTTTGTTATAGGTTAGGTTATGTTGGTTATAGGTTAGGTTGGGTTATGTTTGTTATAGGTTAGGTTATGTTGGTTATAGGTTAGGTTGGGTTATGTTTGTTATAGGTTAGGTTGGGTTATGTTGGTTATAGGTTGGGTTATGTAGGTTATGTAAGTTATATATGTTAGTGATAGGTTGGGATAGAGTTTTAAAAGTGAAGTATAGATAACCTGACTGTGTGATCCCAGGACTTAGACATGCTCAAGCTGCCCCCTCAGGTAGACAGGAAGCCACTTCTCCCCAACCCAGACCACCTCTACCCCTCAGCCAATGTAAGATGTCAAAATATGTAAAGCTGGCAGGTTGTAGTGTTTTTTTTTTTGTATCTCTCACTTTCCTTGTGGCAGATGGACCGAGGTGGAGCTGTGGCCAGGTCTCCCTCCCCTACCTCCTCTATCAATACTGCCGTCACCACTGCCGTAAGTTGATCTCACAGAGAGATTCTCTCAGCTTGGAATCTCACTCTGCCTCTCTCGAGCGGTGCGGACACGGCGTGGCGTGTTTTTTGGCCTTCTTTTCTTAAGCCTAAAACAAATGTTTTTTAATTCTTTTTCGAAATAAATAAATATGATGGAACTTTCCAACCCATATGCGGTATTGGCGGAGAGCCTGGACAAAGACCTACACGATGTTATGATTCCCACCGAGGTGACTGATATGCAAGTCGATTTAACGACGATAAAAGATTCGACAAAGAATCGTTCAAATTCAGATGTGAGCGACGCAAATTCGTTCGTGAAAAACGGCGGAAATGTAAATCCGGCCGCGGAAAAAAGAGAAAAAATGGGCGGAGCAAGTTGAGGCTGCGGAAAAGGATAATGACACTGAATCTTTTCATGGAAAAAAAAGGAAACGGCTTAACCCTCAAAGTCAGCGGGCCCAGATTATGAGGCCGGACGCTAGCTCTCCAAAACCATCTGGACAGCTCCGAAGGATCACAAAGAAGTCCGTGACCCTCGTCAGGAACACCAGACAGCAGCAGGCGCTGAACAAAGCTAGATCTGCAGCAGCATCGTTTGACCAATGCTGCTATGTTGAATGATGCGCGGACTTCCATCCCGTACACTATATGAAGGCCTTGGAGGAGTTGCTGGGGAAGGGATCCGTCTACCAGCTGATGAAAATGTCCGGCCATGTTATGGTCGGACTGGCCAGCATTGAGAAGGCGGAGCGCCTGGTGGAGAATGGACTCACCATCAACAACACCTTCCTCAGGGCATTCCCGTACAAGAGGAAGGCGGAGAAGATCATCCTCGGGAACTTGCCGATAGCAGTGAGGGAGGAGGACATCATTGAAGCCCTGCGACCTTACTGCCGGGTTGTCTCCCTGGCCTACGAAGTGGTGTCCTGTAACGGCTACACCTGGACCACCGGCAACAGGGAGGCCTTTGTCCTCCTGAATAAAGGACGCAAACTCCACCAGCTCCCTGCCAAGCTGGTGATCATCTCCAAAGGAGAGTCCACACCCACCTACATCACCTACGGCGTTAGGTGTAGTAGATGTCACCGCCAGGGACATCGGCGAGCCACCTTCCCCCAGGGCACCCGAAGTGGACCGGTGTTAACAACTCCACCCTCCCATCCCACCCCCTTCAACAAATCCGCCCTCACTACACCACCTGCGGAACTGTCTGCACCCTTCAAGCAGACCCCCTCAACATCCTCCAGCCCTGCCGCGCCTGCGTCCGTGGTGAACTTCCCTGTCCGTCCCTACGAGACTCCAGCCCCCGAGCTTCCTGCTCCGGCGCCGAGCACCAGCCAGTTGCTGTCACGACCAGAGCCCTCCTCGACCAATACTGAGTCATCTGCGACTCCCGAAGAGGAGAACCAAACCATGACTGATCAGGTAGAGAATATGTTCATAGAGCTAAACGCTGACTCTATTCTGGCCCTTCTCTATGATGAGGTTGATAATGATGAAATAGTGGCCGCGGTTCTATGCCGCCCTGACAGAGAAACACTCCCCGATGAACTCTCGCCTGGAAACAGGAAAATTCTGTACGAATTCCTCGGCGATGCAATTGAGCACGTTGGGGACAAAAACCCCTCTATAAGCACGGGCCTTTCCGAACTCAGGGCGGCCTTGAACATTTGACATTGTTCAGACGTCCCTTCAGATAAGGCTCATGTCTGATGTAATTATATATATATGATATATTTTGTATATAGTAAACCATGATTCAATTCCATATTGAACGCACAATTGTTTTTAATGTACTAGTTTTTGTTTAATCTTTTATTTTTGTCTGAATTGTTTCACAAATTGCCAAATACATTTTTTAAATATGTAAATTCCATGTTAAAAAAGAAAAGTTGAATGATATGTAAATTTAATAAAGTTTTTTTTTTAAAGAAATATTTGCAAATATGTAAATTTTTGAAAAGTTGATCTACGGCTCGGCGCAGTGTTGTCCAGTGTGTGTGTGGCCTCGCGCTGATTGCTTATAATAAAGAAGAAGGAAAAATGCCTAACGACTGCTTAATTGTCATTTCCAGATATTGAAACTTTGGAAAAATTTACAATACGACATATATTATTATTTATTTATTTATTCTGTATTAAAACTTAAATTTTGCACTATATAATATTATATGGACATTGAAATAAAGTAGTTTCAATCTCACTCTGCCTCGTTTTTTTTTGCTCATCCCTAATACACGTGGTACAGGCCATGGTAATCATGGTGGGTAGAAGTTGGCGACTGCTTTTACTCTAAGTACTGCACCACATGTCTACACATGTGTGAAAAGCAGTTTGAATTTTGCACTTACAAATGTACCAGAGCCGCCCCGTTTGGTTACTTACTTGTGCAGGGGCCATTGGAGCATTTTTTTATTTTTTAATCAGAAAAAAAAAGTGCCCAATGGGGGAATCAAACCCTGGTCATAGCGGTCGAAACCCAACTGTTAAAACCATCCTTCCACCGACCATCCTACTCTACTCTGCTACATACGTACACACATTGTTCTAAGTCCTTGGTATATACTTCTCAAAGAAATAGATCCAATCTAAACCCAAATGCTCTTTGATTTAAAAAAAATTTTTTTAATAGATTCCAACTTAAAAAAAAAAAAAGTAAATCGTACTTTAGTAAAATTATATCTACTGGACATATGTAAAATTAGTATTAAATATTTGTTTTAATTCAAACCTTTTTAAAAATAATTTGGTAAACATACTCAGTTTTAATTTTAAAAAAGGACTTTACAATGCTTGGACTCAACAAACTTGTCTTTTGCAATTGGCTCACGTTTCTGTGAATCCCTACTGCCCACAATGGGGGGCTTACTGAAACGTCAAACATCACTATTTATTTATTTGGATTTGGTCTTATTACGTTGTGTTTGTAATTTGGTCTTATTACGTTGTGTTTGTAATTTGGTCTTATTACGTTGTGTTTGTAATTTGGTCTTATTACGTTGTGTTTGTAATTTGGTCTTATTACGTTGTGTTTGTAATTCAAATTGAGCCAAAAAGAGTTTGATAATGCACAATTTGGATTATAGATTATAAACACAAGGTAATAAGACCAAATCCAAATAAATAAATAAATAGTGTGTGATGTTTCGGTAACAGCGTTGTTACCATCTTCAGACAAAAGTATTTAATGAGAAATTTTACTACAGCATGGTTTACACACTTGATAACAGTAACTATTTAAACCATGCTGTAGTAAAATTTCTCATTCAGTACTTTTGTCTGAAGATGGTAACAACACTGTTACCGTCACACACTATTTATTTATTTGGATTTGGTCTTATTACCTTGTGTATATCTCTAATAAAGGCTTTTGTGTGTCACTCAATGCCAAAGTTACTATTCAATCCTTTCCTCACACTCTGAGATACTGTAGCAGTGTGGAAACACCTGAGTTACCCCCTCTGTGTGTTTGGGCAGATGGAGTATCGTGGATTTGCAGCCAAGAATCCCTCTCCTCCGCTCTCTGTCACTTCTGATGTAAGTTGATTTACCTCTAGTGTATCCTTCTGTGTCTTGAAATAAGGTTTTGTGCCTGGGAACAAAAGTACATGGGTCAGTAATGATGGCTATAGATTGTTATCTTCTTTTTTGTCACTTTCTTTTTGAGCCAAAAAAGGAAAGTAGGTGAAATTACAAGTTGACTAAAAAGTATTTTTTCCTCTAGATTAAGGTAATTGACATAGACTCAGAACAGCAGCTATACACACCCAAGATAAAGAACATTGCGACTTGATGTGATAGAAATGTACGAAGATATCTGAGGCTCTTCATTAGGCACAACAACAACAACAGAAATTGACATGGACCCAGAACGGCAGTTAAACACACCTATGATAGAGAACATTGCTGTGATAGAGATGTACGGAGACATCTGAAGCTCTTCATTAGGCACAACAACAACAACAGAAATTGACATGGACCCAGAACGGCAGTTAAACACACCTAAGATAGAGAACATTACTGTGATTGAGATGTATAGAGATATCTGAAGCTCTTCATTGGACACGACAACAAAACAAAATTGACATGGACCCAGAAAAGCAGCTACATACATCCAAGTTGAGAACATTGCTGTGATAGAAATGCATGGAGAAATCTGAGGCTCTTCATTGGACATGATAACAAAACAAAATTGACATGGACCCAGAACAGCAGCTACATACATCCAAGATGAGGACATTACTGTGATAGAGATGTACGGAGACATCTGAAGCTCTTCATTGGACACGACAACAACACAAAATTGACTTGACCCAGAACAGCATCTTTACACACCCAAGATAGAGAACATTGAGACTGCTGTGATAGAAATGCATGGAGAAATCTGAGGCTCTTCATTGGACATGACAACAAAACAAAATTGACATGGACCCAGAACAGCAGCTACATACATCCAAGATGAGAACATTGCTGTGATAGAGACGCATGGAGAAATCTGAGGCTCTTCATTGGACATGATAACAAAACAAAATTGACATGGACCCAGAACAGCAGCTACATACATCCAAGATGAGGACATTACTGTGATAGAGATGTACGGAGACATCTGAAGCTCTTCATTGGACACAACACCAAAACAAAATTGACATGGACCCAGAACAGCAACTACATACATCCAAGATGAGAACATTGCGACTGCTGTGATAGAGACGCATGGAGAAATCTGAGGCTCTTCATTGGACACGACAAGAATGAATGCTTTCTTTACTAGCCTTAGTTGTAATGGATTAAACTCTTGACCCATGTGTGTTGCAGAAGCGCAGATATAGATCAAGAGGTCCCCGGAGAGGGAGAGGTGGTGCTAGAAGTGTGTACAACATGCCACGGGGAGAAACAGCCTACAGAGGCCAGAGTGATGCCCGCAGTACTGACGGAACTAGGAGAACCCCCCGCGAGCCGTGGATATTCTCCACAGACGAGGAAGATGAAGAAGAGGAGACGAAGGACTCTAAACCAAAGTTTGCCCTCAAAGATGACATAATCAAACAGAAAAGAATCAATCATTCCTTCTGGATATTTGGGTTCACCAGAATCTCTAACCCCAATTATCTCTATCCATTGGTAAAACACTTCTGCCTCGCCGGCTATGTATTTGCTGTAAGGCTCGAACATGATATAGATGAAGACACCCAATTGAAGTCCTTTGGATTCTCCTTCCAATCCCGTCCCGGACCCTTGGATGAGGAGTTAAATTGGCCTTGCACACTGAAGGTAAGATATTCCTTACAATTAACAACTCAGCTAAATCATGTTTTTAGAGTAATTCAGTAGAACTACCTCCATGTAAAGGACAACACCTAATTTGCAGAGCCAATGTGTTCTTTAAGGAGAGGTGTCCTCATACTGGAGAGTTGCTAAATTTGTAAAAATGGTAATTTTGTAAATTAAAACTGTCCTTTGTGGAGAGGTGTCCTCTTGTGGAGGTTTATTCCTAAAATTCATTTCTATTTTATCATTATTATCACTAGTACACGTAGTATAGGCCATGATAATCATGATGGATAGAAGTTGGCGACTGCTTTTACTGTTAAGTGCACCACATGTCTACTCACGTGAAAAGCAGTTAGACTTTTGCATTTTCAAATGTGCCAGAACCCAATTTGGTTACTTGTACTTGCTTGTGGGGTTGGACTTTTGCAAGAATCGGGGGTCATTGCAGAATTTTTTTTTTATTAGAAAAAAAATGCCCAATGCAGGATTTGATCCCGGGTCATAGCGGTGGAAAAACAACAGTTTAGACCATCCTTCCACGAACCTCCAAATTCATTTCTGATTGACCATGGACAGATCTTGCAGTTAGGTGGCAAATGATCATAGATAAAGATGACCTGTATTTTGTAGAATGATTTTCATTTAGTTTCTTGATAAATGGTTTCAATGAAATCGTATTTGTTTTCTTCTGTTGTCTTTATTTGGATGTTCTTTCCCCCCATGTTGAAGAACATATTAACAAACTGAAACTACAACTAATAAGGAACCATAGAGATAGTTTCCATCATTCTTTGTACCAGGTAGAAAACCTCAAAAAACAGACCCTCCAACTAAACAGAAGGGAATCGACACAGTTGGCCAGATGGAAATCTGGTCACCTGCGCCCCCTAGTCTATAAAGAGGGAGCCAAAAGCTTCCCCATGTGCACTAGGTGCAAAACCGAAGAGGCCACTCCCCAACATATACTAAATTGTATTGGAAAGGACAAAAGATCCCTGTACAGAGAACCAAGAAGAATTCTTGAGCTTCTTTATGAGACCGACCTCCAAGATCTTGTCTCATTTAGACTAAAAGGATAAGTAAAAAAAAAATGTTGAAGAACTTTTGTGCTAAGCCATGTAGTATTAACACATATTTAGTATTGAATAGCAATTCACCAATAAAATAAACTTGAATTTATTTTTTATAATGTTTAAAAAAAATTAAATTTTACTGAGATCAGGTTATAATGAAATAAGACATCTCCAGATTGAGCAAGTAAAAGTTGCTGTTTGCTTGCGCCATCTGTCAGAATAAATATCAAGTTGGTCTTTAAGTTATTCCAGAATTGGCCAAATACCCTTTCTGGATTAATCAAGAAAAGCTAACCTCATATGCATTTAAGGCTTTATTTCTTTTTTTTTTTTTTCATATAGTTCGGTGTTCTTATACCCTTCAACCAAACACCCATTCCTTGATTTTTCAGAATGCCTCAAAGACCAGCTTTTTAGGTCGTTGAGGTACAGCTTGCACCATGCTGATGAGTGCCAACAGCCTGAAATGCGTACATGGTTAGCTTTTTCTTGATTAATTATAAAAAAAGGGGTATTTGACTATAGAATCAATGCTGAATAAAGATTGAATTTAGAAACACAAAGTAATAAGACCAAATTAAAATAAATAAATAGTATGTGACGTTTCGGTAGCAGCGTTGATACCATCTTCAGACAAAAGTACTGAATGAGAAATTTTACCACAGCATGTTTTAAATAGTTACTGTTATCAAGTGTATAAACAAGATAGCAGATAAGAAGAAGTTATCACTTTTGTCTGATGATGGTAACAACGCTCTTACCAAAACGTCGCACATTATTTATTTATTTGGATTTGTGATCTTATTACCTTATAATACAATACACTGCGGCCTGTGATTGTAAAACGACACTTGAAGTTACACCGCATGAGTTTCTTTTAAACGAAAAATCAAATTTTTATTTCAAGGTGAAATATCGACTATTTCTAACCTTTTTGGATGAGGTATGAAAGGATGAATTATGAAAAGTAATGATGAACGGAAAAATAAAAGTGTCCAGGGATGGGAATCGAACCCACAATGTTCCGCTTACCGGGCAGATGCCATGTCCACTAGGCTACCCTGGACGTATTTTTCCGTTCGTAAATGATACATAAAGTAACTTATAATACAATACACTGCGGCCTGTGATTGTAAAACGACACTTGAAGTTACACCGCATGAGTTTCTTTTAAACGAAAAATCAAATTTTTATTTCAAGGTGAAATATCGACTATTTCTAACCTTTTTGGATGAGGTATGAAAGGATGAATTATGAAAAGTAATGATGAACGGAAAAATAAAAGTGTCCATTCCGTTCATCATTACTTTTCATAATTCATCTCTTCATACCTCACCCAAAAAGGTTAGAAATAGTCGATATTTCACCTTGAAATAAAAATTTGATTTTTCGTTTAAAAGAAACTCATGCGGTGTAACTTCAAGTGTCGTCTTATTACCTTATGTTTATAATCTACTAGCCGAATGACCCGGGCAACGCCCGTGTTTTACCTGATTGAATGGTTTTTAAAATACTATTTGTAGCCGGCGGGGGGGGGGGGGGGGGGGGGGGGTGGTCATTAAAACACTCAAGGTCACCATCGCGCCAACAATGACACGTGATCGTAGCCGTCCAATAGGAGGGCGCTGGCTATCCATGACAGAGGCCAATGAATGACTAATGGCTGATGGCTCGTGACTACATATAGGATAAACCCAAATTGTGTCTTATCATTGAATTTATGAATAACAGGATCCAGCCCACCTAGCATTGATGTGTGTGTTTGCAGTTTACAGTTTCTGTAAAAGACTTTAATGATCAAAGATCTTCCAAAAGTCTGTGTGTGGTTAACTGCGACGGCCCCAATGCGGAATACTTCCAGAAACCAAACTTCACCCTCAGTACAAAGTGGTATAGTAAAACTAATTTGATAAATGCCGGGGAACTTTCCGATCCCGATCACAAATTCATTATGGACGATAAGTTCTTAATCATGTTCCGTATCATCAAATTTCTTTAACCTTCTTAAATCCACCTACCTCCCTATTTTTACCCATTTTGTTGAACTTTTTCTCTCTCCTTTTTTTAAATTTTTGTTTTTTAACAACGATATTTTTCTTTCAAAAAGATGATGAAATTTGACACACCCACCCTAGAATATTTAGAGAGAAACTGTCTTCTTTTTGGGTTATATAAAAAAGCATACCTGGATTTTTTCTTAAAATATTTCGAAATTGTTTTTTTTTTCTTTACAGATCCAAATACGCCCTTTTATATAATCTTAATTAATGGATCACCTTTTTGTTGTTTTTTTTTTTCTAATTCCTTCAAGATATTCTCTAAAAAAAAAAAGAACTCAAATATACAGGTTATAATTGATTTTCATTATAACAGCAACACACTTGGTTGATTTATTACAATTTGAATTATATGAGTGAAAACACACAAGGTAATAAGACCAAATCCAAATAATGTTGTTAATATAATCTCTTCGGTATCATTATTAATAAAAGACAATTCGCTTAGGGAAAAGTATCTTTTATATATATATCGGCAATACACGATACAGTAACGTAGTTATAGCTGTCGAAGGGCTGTTGAGCCTGAAATCTTGTATTGCCGATATATATAAAAGAAACTTTTCCCTAAGCGAATTGTCTTTTATTAATTAAAAAAAATAATGTGTAATGTTTTGGTAAACATAACTGTTGTTACAGAAATATTACACATTATTTATTTGGTCTTATTACCTTGTGTTTATAATTCAAATTGTACCTTATTTTCTCTTTCAGGACTTATTAAAAATTGTTAGAAATTATAAATACAGTAGAACTTCCCTGTAAAGGATAACACCTAGTTGCCGAACCAAAGTGTCCTTTTGTGTTCTCTAACTAGAGAGTCGCTAAATAGATAAAAAAAATTGTAATTTTGACAATGAAAATTGTTCTTTAGTGAGAGAGGTGTCTTCTTAACAGAGTTACTAAATATATAAAAAGTGGTAATTTTGGCATTTTGAAAACTGTCCTTTAGGGAGAGGTGGCCACTAGAGGTAGTGTCCTCTCATGGAGGTTCCACTATTATATATTGTTTTTATCATTTGTTATGTCATGTTATTATCAATTATTGACTGTATTGACTCATCCATTGATGAGCTCTACTCTTCCCCGGCAAACACCATCAACAAGCTTGATACCTTAATATGATTGAGTGGAGATAAGAAAGAAGATCATTAGTTATGAAAAAAATATGTGTATGGGCATGTTCACTTTTATATATATATTTGCGTGGAAAATGTTTGTTAATTATACGAATGAAATTAAATGGATATAAAATATTTATATATATATATATATATATATATAGAGGAGAAAATTGTTTCCCATTTTTCTAGATGCAATTTACCGGTAGGATAACGTAACATGTTGATGTTTTTGTTGTCCAATTGGGTTTAGAGAGAATCACAGCTCTCTCAATGAACTATCTCTGAGAAACACTCCGCTATAAATCTAAAGTTATAAATCTTTTATAGAAACTTACTTCTCTAAAATATTGTTTACTCAGTGTACAAATACTGAGAATTCATGTAATCTTTACACAAGGCAACAACAAATACAGTAGAACTACCTCCCTGTAAAAGACAACACCTAGTTACAGAGCAAAAGTGTCCTTTATGGGCAGGTGTCCTCTTATCGAAGAGTTTTTACATAGTAAAAAAGGTAATTTTGACAATGAAAACTGTCCTTTGTGGTGTCCTCTAGCCGGAGTGTGTCCTCTCATGGAGGTTTTACTGTATTTTCTTATAGCCCTTGTTTGTGTATATACATATAAAGTTAAATATTTATATATGTAGAATCGTGTTGATCTCTATTATTAAAAATGACCACCACCTTTTATTCTAACTTTTTTTTTTTCATATTTCCGCAAAAAAAAAAAAAAGTTTCTTTTTTTTCCTCATTATAAAATATAAATACATAAATGTGAGAGTTATATCTTGATTGAAATTTTATATTTGTTTTCATAATGTAATTATAAACTTTTTTTTTACAGAAATGGGAAGAATTTTTTTTCTCTGATCTTTATGTTGACATAGATATGTGGTACACACCAAAGAAGTAAACACAGATGTTAAGATGAACAATATTTGTGTTAGTGTTCCACATGGGTAGATTTGAGTTGGAAAGTGAGAGAAAGGGCTTTAAAGGAAGTTTCATTGGAACTGATTGCTATAATTTGATTTACAACCACCAAGATCTTTTCTCCCAACAAACCCATTGGATTATGTAAGAAAAGTAGGTTTGGACGGTTAAAATGTATGGGTGTCCATACCATGTCCAATTGAATATTTCTTTACCCAATCCATAAATTTGTATTAGGTCTAGTTAGTGATCTTTCTCTGTAATTCTTATCTACAATCTATATATATATTTTTGCTTATACCCACTACACGTGGTATAGGCCATGATAATCATGGTGGGTAGTAGTTGGCAAACTGCTTTTACTGTAAGTGCACTACATGTGTCTACACATGTGAAAAGCAGTTCGACAAAATCTAAATTATCATAAAGATAGAGGCTGCCTGGCTGGCATTCATGTTTATATGAAAAATAGACACTTCAGCCAGTTGGAGTTTTTTATTTTCTCAACGTTTTGACAAAAATCTTTTGTCTTCGTCAGGAATAAATTGGCCAAAGTGTCTATTTTTCATATAAAAATCTAAATTGTACCTCACATTATCTCTGAATAATAATAATAAAAAAGAAATTTATAGTGTATAAAATATTGTTCATTTTATAATGTTGTTTATGTTGTCTGTTATGTGTGTCCATCAAGTTGACTTTTGGTAATTATAAAGGATGAATATTCTCCACAATTTGATGTGTTTCTAAAGAAAGGTACAAAACTTTGGTTGGTTTTTCTAGTTGGTGTTAGTATATGTGATATACATGTACTAGCTAGCTTATTAGCTCAATAACACATGTGTGGTTGGTCAATCGAGAACCTAACAATGATTGAGCTTGAATCTTCAAACCTAAATAGATTTAACAATCGGAGGATTGTAGATCAGATTGTTAATTGTTTTATTTTTATTTTTTTGCTTATACCTACTACACGTGGTATAGGCCATGATAATCATGGTGGGTAGTAGTTGGCGACTGCTTTTATTGTAAGTGCATCACATGTCTACACATGTGAAAAGCAGTTCGACTCTGCACTTATAAATGTGCCAGAGCCCTGTTTGGTTACCTCACCTCACACTCAAAGCACTCACTGGTTGGGTTGGACTTTTGCAAGAATTGGGCGCCATTGGAGCATTATTCAATCCTTTTATATATATATTATCACGTAGAAAATTGGGAAAGAAAAATTTTGGGATGACACAGTAATCTATTCAAGGCACAATCACAAACTAATTCTGTATCATGTTTGTGTATATTTCTTCCATATCAGACTGATTTAACTTAGGTTTGAGGGATAGAATGGTAGGTGTGGTTTCTACTCAGTTCTCTTTCAACACATTCTTAGAAATACCTCTACTCCTAGGGTCATGTATTTGAACTGTATGTCACTATTCATTAGTCAGTTTTTAATACAAGAAATTAAGACCTATTCCAAATAATTTATTAGTGTGTGATGTTTCAGCAACAGCATTGTCACCATCATCAGACAAAAGAATAAATTTATTTTGTCTGATGATGGTGACAATGCTGTTGCTGAAACATCACACACTAATAAATTATTTGGATTAGGTCTTATTTTCTTGTATTATAATCTATTATTCAAATTGTGCTTTATCATTAGTCAGTTTTTATAAGGTCCTGTTTAATTATTATTTTAGCGAAACCAAATTTGTGTAGTCCTGTGTGATCTAGTCAAATTTTGAAGTCATTACTGTGCTTAAGAATATTTTTAAAGGGAGTTTCTAAGGCTATTTATATTATTTCTAAGGCTGTGTATCTTGGCTTTCTGGTTTAGTCTTCATTCCAAATACTTTATATATCTTCTTCTTATCTACTTTGTATATCACATAATGTTATTGAGGTTTTATTGTCGCTTATTAAATAGCCATTAAAAATAAATGGAAACTACATTTTTCCAATGGTCAAAACCATCAGCAGTATTAACACAAGGTAATAAGACCAAATCCAAATAAATAAATAGTGTGTAACGTTTCTGTAACAGCGTTGTTACCATCTTCAGACAAAAGTATTGAATGAGAAATTTTACTACAGCATGTTTTAAATAGTTACTGTTATCAAGTGTGTAAACCATTCTATGGTAAAAATTTTCATTCAGTACTTATGTCTGAAGATGGTAACAATGCTGTTACCGAAACGTCACACACTATTTATTTATTTGGATTTGGTCTTATTACCTTGTGTTTATAATCTATAATCCAAATTGTGCCTTATCATCAGCAGTATTACTTTCTCCCAACATCGACACTTTATATATTTGTAATTTCTTTGTGTTTTTTTTTTTTGAGCAAGATATATTAATGGTTACATATCCATTTCCTTTTACCTTTATTTTTAATACATTAGAACTACCTCCCTGTAAAGTACAAAACCTAATTGCAAGACAAAAGTGTCTTTTAGAAAGAAGTGTCCTCTTAATGGAGAGTTACTAAATAGCAAAAGTTGTAATTTTGCAAATGAAAACTGTCCTTTGTAGAGAGGTATCCTCTAGCGCGAGTGTCCTCTCATGGAGGTTCTACTGTATATAGAAAAAGTATGAATATAGAAATTTGTTTCTTTTTTTTTTCACTAACTATCAAATGGATGATTTCATTATATTAAAAGTCCTCACTTTGCTACCTCAATTTTAGTCCTGAACATAATGTTTCAATAGAGTCTTTGTTATTTTTTAATGATGTGGAAGAATTTTTTGCTGGGCCTAGAAACCTGATAGAGTTAGTGGCTAAGCTTTTTCTTGGTTGGCTGAAGTCTCTTATTTGTTTAAAGATGAAAACTTTGGAAATTATAAGAGGAATCTGTGAGATTTTGTTCATAACATGAATAAAAAGTAAGCATTTATCCCCCCTTGAGACCATCAACTTGTATTATAGGCTCCACATTTGTTCCATTATGAAACATGACTTGTATAATTACAGATATTTCTTATAATACAGTAGAACTACCTCCCTGTAAAGGACAACACCTAATTGCAAGACAAAAGTGTCCTTTAGGGAGAGATGTCCTCTTACCGGAGAATTGCTAAATTGTAAAAATGGTAATTTTGCAAATGAAAACTGTTCTTTGTGGAGAGATGTCTGCTAGCGGGGTGTCCGCTGAAGGCAGGTTTTACTGTATAAGTTACCTATATAGGTAGCACAGATATGATTACATTGTAACATATAGAAACTTAGGATAGACAAACATCAGAATGAAACAGCAATTTATTTGATATAAAACCAAAAAAATATATAAAATACCATAGAGGTAAAGAAGTTTAAAGAGTGGCAAAATATAAGTTGTAAATCTCTAAGAACAATAAATATTTGCTACACTATTGAAATCACAAGTTGCTGGGGAAACATTCCCAAATAAGTAAATGGTGTAATTTTTTCCCAATAGCTGCTGCCTTCATAAAATATGTGTATTTTTGAGAAAGTGTTTAGATAGTAGGTGGTTTAAAGTATTTAGGTTTATTGATGGTAAAGCTATGCTGTGTTACTGATCTATTAGGCACAGTTTCATACAGAAGTTAGCTATGATGGAACGCTATTTCACCCTGTTCGGTTTAATTATCATTACCTCTTCATTTCTTCTATTCTCAGACCATTCTGTTGGATTTTCAAACCAATCCTTCCTTGGTCTACTTCTCTCTCTTCATTTCATCAAGGTGTATCCCTGCAGTATGGGGAATATTTGTATTATGTATAAAAGAAACATTCATGCTTTTAAATTCTTTCATTTTATATGCATGGATGGCGCGTTATTGCTTTGTGTTAAAGTATGGGGAATGTAGATAGGTTATTGATCTTTTTTTTTTTGTTTATCCCTAGTACACGTGGTACAGGCCATGATAATCATGGTGGGTAGAAGTTAGTGACTGCTTTTACTGTAAATGCACCACATGTCTACACATGTTCAAAGCAGTGTCCAGAAAACCACATTGCATTTGCCATTCCTTCATTTAGATAACTATATTCCCCATTTTATCTTCTCCAAACTGTGTGTTGTTTGTTCATCTTATCTGTTTGATATTTAGGAGTTTTTTTCCTTCTCTCAGGGACAGTGTATATTTGGTCTTGCATCATTTCCATCAGTAATTCAAATTGGTGTACGTCCGTTCTGAATGCTGATGACAGGTGATGAGAATTATTCAATAGCCATATACACTCATGAACAAAACTTAAGGAATTTGTACCATTTAGCATGTATACCGGGATTCAGACAATAACTCTGAAATATATTTGATACACAGTGATCTTTATTGAAGACACATGAGATAACCAAGTGTGAACAAAATTGCCTCTGTCTCCTTAAAAAAAAAAAACAGAAGACCAGAGAAAGCAAAGACTTTTCACTTCCTTTTGTCTGAAGTTTTCTCTGTGAGTGTACTTTGCAGTATTCATTGTGAGGTTCCATTACCATGATGCTGATCTACCAGGTGTCTAGATCACATTGAAGACATTTATCTTCACTCCTCTATAAAATTGTGAAGAGATTTACTGATATTATAATCAACAAAATAAAAGAAGACGAGTTTCTTAAACAATTTTAAATAAACGCAAGCTTTCGGGTGAAAACCCTTCGACAGGCAGTATAAAGCAAACGCGACGATACAAACATGGTACACATGGCAGACAAGAATATATACATCTATGATATTTACATAACTATGGTAAAGAGAATTGCAAATAAGAAATTTACATCATTATGAAATAATGCATATAGAGAATCTATTCTTCAAAAAGAGATGCTAATTTTATAATTAGAGACGGGAATATCGTTGAAATATAGTATATTATTGATATACATATGCCTTTTTTCATTATTTTAGCCTTTTACACTCAAGGGACTAAACTCATTTCAATCTTCTAACTTCCAGTTTATCCACGTTATCTTTTAAGTACATTTCTTATTTGGTTTATGGAAAGAGGTATTGTGTGTGTGTCATTATCTTGGGTTGAAATCCGTGATAAGTGTACATGATGATTATTAGGGGGTGATTTTTCAAATATGCACTCTTGCAAAATGTTGCATCGAATACTGTTATGGAGTTATATTATTTTTGTATTAAATAACGACATTTATTTTATTTTTAAATAGTTATTGTATTATTTTTGTTGATGTATGAATCTTCTTCTTCTTTCTTATCTCCACTCAATCATATTAGAGTACTGGGTGAAGTAGAATGCATCTGCCTTTGTCATTAAGACTGGGAGCACTACTCAGTGGCAGGTCGACTTAGCTCCAAAAGAAATGGCCGCCTCTGACATGAGGAACAGATGCCATGTGCAGCTGTTCCTAACATGGAGTACAAACGCTGCTCATCCTGTATCCCTGGATCAGGAGCCCTTACAAGGTACTATCAGCCGGGCCAGCTGAACCCAGGTGTTTTTAGCGAGCTTGTTACTGCTCCCCCTCCTCCTTGATGTATGAGTGATGTTTGTAAAGCTTGTTTAATAGACCTTTATCTGATTGAGATCTTGCATGCATCTATCTTGTTCAATAACTTGTTCATTAATTTATGATGGACACATTTTTGAGAATTTCTTTCTAAACTGTACTTGTGTGTATGTGGGCTTGGCATTTGCCAGCCACCAACTATGTGTTTCATAGATTACACATGTTGTTACTCAACAAAGAGTATGTCTCATTCTTTAGACTAATATGAACTCATCTCTTCTATTTGAACAGCCGTAGGTTTGGTTATATCTCTTGAAACCAAATATCTATGGAATGGTTACGTGCGTGTTCGTGTGGCTTGTGGAAAGGCCGCTGATAAAATTATAATTATTTTTTATAAAATAAATTAATTTATTTAAAGCCAGAAATATATAAAAAGAAGTAACGGCCGTGGAAGCAAGCCTTGTTGTTGAATGATGTGCATGGCCAGAGTCCCGGATGCCGCCTGCGCATGCGTAGTGAGGTGTTCTCTTAGATCACGGTTGCCGAGGCCGTCACACTACTGCCCGTATGTTTAGTGAAGCTTTGTCCCAGTTCGCGCTTGCTGAAGCAAAGTGTGGTCGCCACATATCTTTGAATATTTTATTACTTTATATATATACTATACTAGCCGAATGACCCGGGCAACGCCCGTGTTTTACCCGATTGAATGTTTTGATTCAAATACTATTTGTTACAATTATAAATTGGCGCCTTAAATAAATGCATATTTTAGTTAATAACTATAGCCTATGTGCTTTATCTGTCTATGTACTGTTGGCTTCCGTAGGCGTCTCTTACTGGGAAAAAGAAAGAGAGGATTCCATTTGGTTATTAACTAATATATGCATTTATTTAAGGAGCGACCCGCTCCAACACAATAGTTACAAAAACGAAAATGCGAGTGGGGGGGGGGGGTCAAAGGTGGCGTGATCGTAGCCGACCAATAGGAGGGCGCCATTCCAAAAAAAAAGTAAACCGTGACAGAGGGGCGCATGACGCTCGTAACTGTATATAGAATTACTTTAATATTTCAGCACACAACTTTCAGCTGTCCTGTCTTTGAATACCTTTCTATGATTAATAAATACAAAGTTGTAAAAATCCTAAAGATAGAGGTTGTATGGCCGGCATTCATATTTATATGAAAAATAGACACTTCGGCCAGTTGGAGTTTTTTATTTTCTCAACGTTTCGACAAAAATCTTTTGTTGTCGTCAGGAGAAGTAAATAATTTTCATAGAAAGTTGTAATTGAGAGAATAAACATGAAAATAGATAAAAGATGAATTTAAATACATACCTACATTTATTTTGTGATAGAGATATTTTGAAGAAACTTGTCTGGGGAGTTTTTTCTTCTGTTGAACTCTTCCATTCAAATCTTTGTTTGCCAAAGGTATTCTCCTTGGAAACAATATACAACAATGATGCGATCTGATTGTTTTGACTGCCTTTAGTGTTTCATTAGAGGGAGGACTTTGGTGTGTTTATGAAATTCCCTATATTTATATGTTATAAAAAATAAGATTTTCTTCTGATTTTTATTATCTTGAGGATTATGCTATGGTAATGCAGTCGTAGTTAAAATCTTGAAAATATAATAAAAATAGTAAAGATTAGAAATATAGCTTTAATTGTGCTTATGGAATATAGAAAACATAATTTGAGAAAGGTATGCCTGAGTTAAGAATAAAAAAAATAAAAGACTTATTTACATAATTTACAAAAGGTTTGAGCCAACCATTGAGAAACAACAACAATCGGTTTTATATTGGGAAAGTCCTGACATCTGGTGGTAGATATAAACAGAATATTTGAATCTATGAAATATAACATATATATATAGTGACACACAAACAAACTGTAGAGGACATTGCTCAATATGTCCCCTTTAGTACATTTTACTTAGTACTTTGATATAATGGGGGTACACATAGATATGTACAACTTCGCTGAAATCAACTGGGGATATAGTGAATTTTCCCTTATAATAAATACAAAATATAATACCCCCCAGTATTAATAATACTACATAGTGAAAACCCCATTGCTATAATGAACTTATAGCTATAGTGAACAAAGAGTTTGATGCTCCAGATCACATTCTGACTTACATTAGATGTACTAAACAGGACCTTTGGGAGAGGCTGCTGCTTATCATCAAACAGATCAAGTAGCATGAACTCATGGAATTCGTGTACTCTTTACACAAGGGGATAAGAAACAACAATAACAAGAGTTTCATCTAATTAGGGTTTACTATAGCGAGAAAGGTTTTACCACATAATTTATTAGTTTTTGTCATCTTGGAGCCATTTCACTGATTTTTGATATTTTATTCTGACTTGTTGATTCTTCGAATACTTTTATATATTATCATATACAATAGATTGCCACCTTACAAAATCAATTTGTTTTTTTCAAGTTGATAGTGAACAATTTTAATTTTTACTTGTCATTGTTCTAAAGCAAAATCAATTTTTTATAGATATAGATTTGCATTGTTTTGTACTTTTGGATTTTTATCGATTCAAGTTGATTGATTGTTCAATCATTGTTAAAACTGCCTTTATAGAGAACAAATTATCTCCTATGCCTTACTTTTTTTTTTGTAACAACAAACCTTATTAAAGCTTCTTTTATGACATCTTTTGTGAAACCATTTTCACATATCACACATTCCAGATTTTTTAAAATCTCATTTAAAATAAGTGTATTTTCTTCCTTTTTTATAAATGGAATTTGATTGCCAGGTGCAAAAATATCTTCATGTAGTACAGCAGTCTCTAATATGGAGGTCAATCATCATGGAATACCATTTCATCCTGTTCTGTGCGCAATTCTCTTCATTACTTCTTCTTCCAGAAATACACAAGGTAATAAAACCAAATCCAAATAAATAGTGTGTGATGTTTTGGTAACAGCGTTGTTACCATGATTGTTACTGAAATGTCACACACTATTTATTTGGATTTGGTATTATTACCTTGTGTTTCTAATATATACAATCCAAATTGTGTTTTATCATTCTATTTCCAGAATTTTTTTATTACCATTGTTTTCCTTGGTCTACATCTCCCTTCCATTCTACAAGGTGTGTGTGTGTCCCCTGTTCAGTAGATCATATGATGATGAAGGTCAATCAAAACCATCATAGTATATTTATGTTATAAAAAAGATATTTTCTGTTTGATTTTGGAATTGTTGAGATTATTCTATGGTAATGCTGATGCTATGGTTGAAAAATCTTGAAAGAATAATAATAAAAATAGTTTTGATCAGAGATTATGGGATATATATAAAAAACATAATTTGATAACGGTACTGCCTGGCTTAAGGCGTAAGAATTAAAAATGAAAAACTTATTTACATAATGTACAAAAGATTTGAACCGGCCATCGGGAAACAACAACAATGAGTTTTTATATGGGAAGCGTGACCTCTGGCGGTCAATTTAGCAGAATATTTGAATCTATGAAATATATTTTAAATAAAATAATATTTTAATATAACATATATATATATATATCTTATGATAGATTTTCTGAGATGATGGAGGGTATTTGCTGGTTTTAGAATATTATTGAGTATTATGGTGTTGTTATGCAGTCGTGAAAAGAATAATAAAAATATATTAATCAATTTAGATCACAATTTGCTTTGTGCTGATTAAGTATTGAATACATCATTTGAGGAAAGTACTACCTGACTTAAGGCGAGTAGAATAAAGAAAATAAAAGATTACATATTTACATAATTACAAAATATTTTAGCCGGTCAACCTAAAAATAACAACGGTAGGTTTATATAGGGAAAACCGCAATATATGGCGGTCAATCCAACAGAGTAGTCTGTTCTAGAAATTATAATTAAAAAAAAAAAAAACATTTTCATATAATATATATATATGTCGTATCCGTCGTGGTCGAATGGAAGGGCGCGACCGTTGTGCATGTATGCTTCGAAAAAGAACTCGTTCCACACTCGCGAGCGCACGCGGCGGCGTGCCGTAGCATTCGCCCGCGTGCGCTGGCTTCCACGTTTATTTTGTACAGATTTATAGATGGTTGAATTTGTATTTACATTTTAACATATTTGTTATGGGGAAAATAGATTATATCTCTTGGGCATTAGGCAAATTATGACATATATATATGTTATTGATGACTTCATTCCACTTCACACACTTCTTTTCAATCTCAAAAAAAAAAATATATTTTTTTTCCACAATCCCCATCTAGAATTGTGTTCAATGTAGAAATGTATATTTTATTTTATCTTTTTGCCAAATGTTTGACCATTCCCATTAGAATTAGTTTTTACACTGATTCCTTTACCCACTTTTAGAGATTGACTTTTTTGTGCCTTTTATATTGCAATATTAATTGTTCCTTCAGCATCTTGTAAATTGTTGAACCATTATTCCTCTATATAAATATTCCAAAAGTTTTTTAAAATTCCTATCATCTAGAAAGAAATATGAAAGTATTTTATATATTTTGTTAAGTAAATATAATAATGTTAAATATTTTATATATAACTATTTTTTGAAAAATACAATTTTTTTTATATAATGTACTTGTAATATTTGATAAATAAATGTCTATATATATTGTGAGATGTTATTATTGTATAAGAGTTTTGAATAAATTGTGTTTATTTTTTCAATGTGTTATTTTCCTTTTTTTTTTTTCCTCTCCAATTTCACCCAATGTTAAAATGGAAAATCCCTCTACTACATCCCCCTCTATTAATATATATACAGTTAAACCTGTCTATAGCGCCCCCTCTTGGGACTCACCAAAATAGGGTGCTATAGACAGATCACTTTTAATGTAAAATGTTTCCATTTTCATGTTTAAAATAGGGTGCTATAGAGAGGGGGTGCTATAGACAGGTCACTTTTAATGTAAAATGTTTACATTTTAATGTTTAAAATAGGGTGCTATAGAGAGGGGGTGCTATAGACAGGTCACTTTTAATGTAAAATGTTTACATTTTAATGTTTAAAATAGGGTGCTATAGAGAGGGGGTGCTATAGACAGGTCACTTTTAATGTAAAATGTTTACATTTTAATGTTTAAAATAGGGTGCTATAGAGAGGGGGTGCTATAGACAGGTCACTTTTTATGTAAAATGTTTACATTTTAATGTTTAAAATAGGGTGCTATAGAGAGGGGGTGCTATAGACAGGTCACTTTTAATGTAAATCCCATCGTACTTGTATAAAATGATGTATATAGGAAAAATAATTACAGTAAAACCCCTCTATAGTGAACCCCAATGGGACAGAGCTTCTGGTTCACTATAGCCACGGTTTGGCCTTTTTTTTTTAACTTTTCTAAATTTTTAGACCATATAATTAAAAAACAGCCATACAAACAGGAAAAGGCAGCCACTTAATAATGGTCACTTTGTTTTAATTGTTGAATTCATATATTCAACACTCCTTCTTGAATTCATGTTTTAGAGTTTTAATTACTCTATCAAAACATCTGTAGCAGTGAAGATCTGTGTTTTTCAAAAGTTTCCTTTGGCAGAGGCTTGGTTAGGATATCAGCAACTTGGTCTTGGGTTGGGCAAAACTGAACAGCAACATTTTCTCTTATCTCCCTAAATTGACCTATTTCTTTACAGTAATGCTGAATATCAAAAGAAGTCATTTGATAATAGGTTCTTCTTATCATTAGCATACATGTTTATATATAAACCTATGTATTATTTTAAAATTATTCCGAATCCCCTTGGCAAAACATTATTAATTATATATTTGAAAGGTATAAGAGTATTTTAGAACATCATTCTCAAATAATATAATACTAAATTATTTGAAAAAATGTCTCTAATACCTTGTTGTTGAAAGTGAAAAGTAAAATTAGAAAATCGGAATTGTCTTAAAATATCGTTATTTCCATCAAAGGAATAAAGCTCCGTGTATTCTGAATCAATTGAAAATGAATAAAAAGTATCCAATTCAGAAAAATCGGACGCGAAACATGTGGATACGATAGCGCGGTCGGTAAAATTGCGAATAAAAAACGCCAATTTGCAAACACCAAATCGGTAGGGAAACGGCCGGCCAGGGGGAATATCCGCGAACCCTGAATGAGTCATATACCTAACAAGAATTCCATTCTAAAAATAGAACTGTAGTGGTAGTTTTTGAGAATTTATAAGTCGATTTGTTTGTGGCCCATGAGACACGGGTTGGGAACTATTTTTATTTTTTTTTCTTCTTCCAATTCCAGTTTCCACATATTCTTCTGAAGTGTATATTAAATTTTGTTTTTAACCTGTTATTCAAGCCATTTCTGGCTTTAAACTTATTTGGAATTATTTTTTAGCTTAGGTTAAACTTGATATAGAACGCTTCTAAAAGGGCATGCTGCCACTGTTTTTTTTTTTTAGAACGCCATTCTTTGTTTCTTTTCTTTATTTTGGAAGCCATTTGTATTTTTCTTTTATTTCAAAATTGTCGAATGCAAAGATATTATAGTAAAAACTTAAAACTCTTCCGGTGTACAACTTATGAATAAACGTATCATTAAATGGAAGATAGGTATCTTTTATTTGTAAACGTTACGAGCTTTCGGGCAAACGCCCTTCTACAGGTTTGACAGAAATTAAGGCGAGAGACCGACCTATATACAAGGGATGATTTACATAATAAACAATTTTTATAACTTAGCAGTAAGAATTTTTAATTTTTAATAAGTAACTATTGTATTGATATGGTAATAAGATGTTGTATACTAGATTTTTAACTATGTAAAAAAGGAATAGATTAACTTGAAACAAAAATATCATAAATTTCAGGAATTTCTATTTTTCTATTTATGCTTTTAAGTTTGGTGGATACTATGGATTCTAACATTAATCTTTGGTGTAGGTTGGGTATGTTACGGTAATGGATAGTGGGGTGGTTGGTATTAAAAGAGTGGCCAGTGGATGCAACATGCTGATAGATGAGGGAACGTGGGTCGTTGTTATTAATGTTGCGGGTGTGTTCTGACATTCTAATGGCGACGGTTCTACCTGTCTCACCCACATAAGTGGCGGAACAATGTTCGCACGAGACAGAGTAGACCGCCCCAGAAGAATCCAGAGGACTGAGTTGGGTACCAGTTTTTGTAATGGGGTGTCGGAGAAGTGAGTGGATACTGGGGGTATTAATGAAAAAGGTGCGAATGCCAAATGGCCTGATGAGACGGGAGATACTAACTGTTAAGGGAGAATAGGGCAACATGCAGGTAGTCCTGAAGACTGGGGGAGGATTGGAGGGAGCGGGAGAATAGGTATGTTTATTAATGAATGTTAGTGGATAGGAGGCGGCGGTGAGATGGGAGATGATACGGGCTTTTTCTGTGGTTTTAAAGATGGGTAGAGATCAGTGTGTGTGAAGGCGCCTGGTGAGTGTTTTAACGATGTTAATTTTGTGTACTATGGGGCAGAAGGAGTTGAAATGGGTGTAGGTGGGGGTACTGCTATTCTTGTAGTATACTGTGGTGTGGAATGATGCCGGGGTACATATGATTAAGATGTCTAGGAAGGGAATGATGTGTCCCTGTTCTTTTTCCATGGTGAACGAGAGGTTAGGGTTGTAGCTGTTGAGGGTGGACAGGATGGTTTCTTCAAGGTCGGTTTTACATATGCAAAGGATATCATCGACATATCGTCGCCAGAATAGGATGTCATCACAATGGAGGTTGCAGACCCATTTATCTATTCTGGTCATAACCAGCTCAGCAGCTATGGAGGAGAGGGGGCTTCCTATAGGCGATCCCCTTATCTGTTTGAAATGGATATGGTCAAAGGTAAAGGTGCTCATGTTTAAGCATATCTGTGAGAGGGATGTGATAGAGTTGGTCTTGACGGGATCTGTGTTAATGGAAACCAAAAAGTTAATCTATTCCTTTTTTTACATAGTTAAAAATCTAGTATACAACATCTTATTACCATATCAATACAATAGTCACTTATTAAAAATTAAAAATTCTTACTGCTAAGTTATAAAAATGGTTTATTATGTAAATCATCCCTTGTATATAGGTCGGTCTCTCGCCTTAATTTCTGTCAAACCTGTAGAAGGGCGTTTGCCCGAAAGCTCGTAACGTTTACAAATAAAAGATACCTATCTTCCATTTAATGATACGTTTATTCATAAGTTGTACACCGGAAGAGTTTTAAGTTTTTACTATTAATCAATTGAGTTTAATTTAATCTTCGTATTTATTATGGCTCTTCCTAGAGGCGAAATCGACAGATACAAGTTCCTCATCCACAAGAAATCTCTTCAACTCGCCAAATGGCGTTGCCATTTAAAGTTCAACCAGCTATGTGAACGGCTAGTGTTTATCCCTCCATCCCTCCGTGTAAAGGATCCTGTTGGAAACCCCTTCTCAGCAGAACTTATAAGAAGAATCCAATGGCAACTCTTACGGGCAAGAACTAAAGGTTGCCTTTCCCAAATTAGATTCCTCACCAAATCAATCAAAGGGCTGATATGCCTAACCTCCCAAAACGTTCATGAATCTGATCTCACAGCTCTCATAGAAAGAACCACCTCAGATATTAAGGTACAAGACCGAAGTATACAGCTTAGACACGATAAAAAGCTAGCGTTCTGGTCCCAAAAATACTCCTTCCCACTCGATCACAAGTATGCCAACCCCGAGGCTTCAAACAACATCATCAATCTGTCTAGCGTAACCCTCACCCCTGCTGAAAACAGTCTCCTCTCTAAAGGCCTCAAATATCGACTTCCCGCCAAACCCGATATACCCAGGATCATCAGTGGAATAGAGGCCTCCGTTAAGAATCATAACCATCAAGACAGATGCGCCATCAGAAACCATGTATCCCGGGTACTCCAGAGACCTCTCCCCCCACCCCCAAATTCCCAAACTGAATCCAAGGCCCTCCGCAGACTAATGAAACAACGTTCAATTGTCATCAGCAGATCAGATAAGGGCACTGACACCGTAATCCTAGACCGATCTTCGTACCACGCCAAAATCTTGGAAATATTGCAGGACACAGCCACTTTTTCTCAAATTTCCGCACAAGAGAGCACAATAGCACTAAAAACCTTCAAGTCCTCTCTCAACCGAATGAAAAGATCCAGTCTCATCTCAACGGAGGAACACAAATCCTTCACCACTAATCTCCCCAATGGTACCTACATCTACGGCCTTCCCAAGGTCCACAAACCTTCTGTCCCTCTGCGCCCTATCATTGCGTATCACCTCTCTCCCGCCTACCCCCTAGCTAAGTACCTCTCAAATTATCTCTCACCTCTTTTAAACAACAATAGAAGTAATCTCACAGTTTCCAGCACCCCCACACTCATTCAAGAAATAACCGGCCTACACCCCCCCCAAAACTTCACCATGTGTTCATTTGACGTTTCATCCCTATACCTCAGTCTCCCCCATCACCTGATAATTGACAGCCTCAACCAATTTTTGGTTTCCATTAACACAGATCCCGTCAAGACCAACTCTATCACATCCCTCTCACAGATATGCTTAAACATGAGCACCTTTACCTTTGACCATATCCATTTCAAACAGATAAGGGGATCGCCTATAGGAAGCCCCCTCTCCTCCATAGCTGCTGAGCTGGTTATGACCAGAATAGATAAATGGGTCTGCAACCTCCATTGTGATGACATCCTATTCTGGCGACGATATGTCGATGATATCCTTTGCATATGTAAAACCGACCTTGAAGAAACCATCCTGTCCACCCTCAACAGCTACAACCCTAACCTCTCGTTCACCATGGAAAAAGAACAGGGACACATCATTCCCTTCCTAGACATCTTAATCATACGTACCCCGGCATCATTCCACACCACAGTATACTACAAGAATAGCAGTACCCCCACCTACACCCATTTCAACTTCTTCTGCCCCATAGTACACAAAATTAACATCGTTAAAACACTCACCAGGCGCCTTCACACACACTGATCTCTACCCATCTTTAAAACCACAGAAAAAGCCCGTATCATCTCCCATCTCACCGCCGCCTCCTATCCACTAACATTCATTAATAAACATACCTATTCTCCCGCTCCCTCCAATCCTCCCCCAGTCTTCAGGACTACCTGCATGTTGCCCTATTCTCCCTTAACAGTTAGTATCTCCCGTCTCATCAGGCCATTTGGCATTCGCACCTTTTTCATTAATACCCCCAGTATCCACTCACTTCTCCGACACCCCATTACAAAAACTGGTACCCAACTCAGTCCTCTGGATTCTTCTGGGGCGGTCTACTCTGTCTCGTGCGAACATTGTTCCGCCACTTATGTGGGTGAGACAGGTAGAACCGTCGCCATTAGAATGTCAGAACACACCCGCAACATTAATAACAACGACCCACGTTCCCTCATCTATCAGCATGTTGCATCCACTGGCCACTCTTTTAATACCAACCACCCCACTATCCATTACCGTAACATACCCAACCTACACCAAAGATTAATGTTAGAATCCATAGTATCCACCAAACTTAAAAGCATAAATAGAAAAATAGAAATTCCTGAAATTTATGATATTTTTGTTTCAAGTTAATCTATTCCTTTTTTACATAGTTAAAAATCTAGTATACAACATCTTATTACCATATCAATACAATAGTTACTTATTAAAAATTAAAAATTCTTACTGCTAAGTTATAAAAATTGTTTATTATGTAAATCATCCCTTGTATATAGGTCGGTCTCTCGCCTTAATTTCTGTCAAACCTGTAGAAGGGCGTTTGCCCGAAAGCTCGTAACGTTTACAAATAAAAGATACCTATCTTCCATTTAATGATACGTTTATTCAAAGATATTATATTAAATAAAAGTATAATGTGTAAAAATTTACACAACATACAGCAAAAATAGAATGGAAATAAAAACAAACAATGCCGCAATTTTTTGTTTTGAAATCGCGATCCGTGAGCTGAAATATGCTCAAAAATTTGGTGTTTAAAATTTTTTTTTAAATCACAATTTTAAGTTCGTTATAAGCTAGTATTTTTAATAGATATTATCATTTTGGGACCGAAAATAGGTTCGTTATAGGGGTAGTTCGTTATTTTAAAAAATCGCAAAGTGCGTTATAACGATGGTATTTTCAATGGAATGGAATCGGGAATCGCCGTGGGTTCGTTATAAGGGAAGGTTCGCTATATCCAGGGTTCGTATTAGCAGGGTTTTACTGTATATATCTTATGATAGATTTTCTGAGATGACGAAGGTCATTTGCTGGTTTTAGAATATTATTGAGTATTATGGTGTTGTTATGCAGTCGCGGAAAGAATAATAAAAACATATTAATCAATTTAGATCACAATTTGCTTTGTGCTGATTAAGTATTGAATACATAATTTGAGGAAAGTACTACCTGACTTAAGGTGAGTAGAATAATAAAATTTTACATATTTACATAATTACAATTCTATGGAGGTATCCGATGTTGGTCCTGCGAACCAGGCTGTGCCCCATGGACCAGTTGATCCTCGGCCTCCTGCACTGGCACCCCCAGCCTCAGCTGTGGAGGCACTACCTCCTGCTCCATCTCCAGAGGTGCCAAGTGTTGGTCCCGCGGCCCACACTTCGCCCCGTCGGTTCACTGAGCCTCAGTCTGCTGGGCCGGCGCCGCCTACTCTCCATGTGATGAAGTCAGCACCACCCGCAGTAGCCCCATCGCTACTAATACCTACCCCGATGACCCATGAGCTCCTGACCGCTCCTGCACCCCCTATAGCTCTCACTCCTGAGGGCGATGTGGACATAGAAAAGTTACTCATCCGATTGAAGGATCGAGAATTCCTGCACTCCATATATAACAAGAATAATGTGGTCAGGATGGATATCGCGGTCTATTACGAAGAAGAAACGGAGCACCTCCTCGGGCTACTCACGCCTGAAGACAAGATTCTTCTCGAAAAATTCTTCGACATTATCATCAAACATGTTCCGAACATGAACTCCCCAAATGGCAGGGATCTGTCTAGATTCAAGGCGGCTTTAAGCTCCTGATCCGGACGTGCCCTCGGAGAGGGCTACGTCGATTGTATATATCTCTCTTCTTTCCTACCATTATTATTACCTTATAACTCCCTTTGAGTGTAAAGATTGACGAGATGTCAATAAAGTTGTTTAATTGTCAACACGTGTACTAGGGATAAGCAAAAAAAAAAAAAGTAAAACATCCAACCTGATAACACACTGCCAGAACATCGCCAGAATACATCCCTTTATCAGCATCTCAACCAGTTTGGTGAGTAACTCTGCAGTCTGGATTCACTGAATCGTCCTTGGAGGACTTACGTCAGGACTCAGTCCGTCTAATTGGCAGAGACTACTGGACTAATTAGAGAGCAGATCCTCACACACAGCTTTACTGATGTACAGCTTCCAACAGTCTCAACACTGATGCTTAATATAACAAACATAAAGAGCTCATTTTATATTTTAACTTTTCGTTTATTATATATTGTAGCAAAGTTTTTATTATATACTAGCGGACGTACCCGGCTTCGCCCGGGTTTTACCCGAGTAAAAGTTTGTCTAACGAATCTCTCGATTAAGTGAACATTTTTTTCCCGGTCCCTTGAAAAATACTCGATAAGTTGAATAAAATCAATATTAATTGGTTCCCTCGGTAATTGGAAGTTAAATGAATAGTATCTTGCCTTGGAATTGTATCATTATTCTTGTATGGATGTACCCGGCTTCGCCCGGGTTTTACCCGAGTAAAGGTTTGTTTAACGAATCTCTCGATAAAGTGAACATTTTTTCCCGGTCCCTTGAAAAATACTCGATAAGTTGAATAAAATCAATATTAATTGGTTCCCTCGGTAATTGGAAGTTAAAGGAATAGTATCTTGCCTTTGAATTGTATCATTATTCTTGTCTCAAATGAATTGCCGTGTCATCCTGAATTTTGTCTTTCCTAATTTTCTACATTACAAAATCATCGTATCATCATGATAATATTTAGAGCAGATTGTTGAATTATAACAGATAAATTAGAATATTTATCATGATTATTTCTAGGCGAAAAGTTATTTCAAAAATTTTATTTGCTAGAAACCTTCCCAGTACTATACTAAATAACTTCCCAAAGTTTCATGGCGATCTAATGAGTGGTTTGGTCAGGCATAAAGGACAAACAAACAAACAAACAAACAGACACACATACATTCATTTTTATATATATAGATACACCTATCCCCCGATTTACACGGTACTTTTTTTACACGTTTTCGCTTTTACACGGTTTTCCAAATAAGTTTTTTTTGTTTTGTTTTTATTGCACTATACTAAATGCTACTGTGATTGAACACATGCGCTGTGTACACATCTCACGAGGAATCCCGAGCTTATGTGCTGACTACATATTTTAACCTGTCAATGCATTTTATTTTTATTTCTGTGTACACCTATCCCCCGATTTACACGTTTTTTCTCAGGAACGTATCTACCGTGTATATCGGGGGATAGGTGTATTCGTTTACAGATATCGACTCGCCCCTCTGGGACTGGGCTATAGTCAGATCGTGGGGATCTTGGACGTTTGCTAACAAAGTGCAGCTTTTGCAGAATTCGGTTGATCATATCTTTGGATGGTCTAAGTCTAGCTGATATTTCACACGTAGATTGTTGTGGGTTGTCCATCACCAGATATCGTAGGGTCTCAATATCCGTCATATGTGGTCGTCCCATTCGAGGTTTGTCCTCAAAGCTGATGTCTACTTCTCTAAATCTCTTGAACCATTTTGAAGCTGTTCTTCTATTGACAATTCCTTTTCCTTCAACTTTGCATATTTCTTTTGCCGCCATATTTACATTTAGCACTATTTTCTCAAAAGAAGCGCAATAGTACTCGGATCGTTATTTTTTCGATCATACATTATTTATCTCTCTGCTAGAATACTGAAATGTTATTCTAAAACCTATTACGTTATTTCAATCAAGTTGGCACGCTCATTCACCGTGGGACAGAACCTTTATATTTATTAAAACTTTATTTATATTGGTAATATTTAAATAATTTGATTTTATATTGAGCTTCCGCTTTGGATGGATGATTGGAACTTCTGATAGTCTGGTATATATAGGAAATGATAACATTAAAGCACGAATGTTTCTTTTACACATAAAACAAACTTCTACTGTCCTTACTGCGATGAAAAAATATTGGCTTATAATTGAAGGTCACTGTAATATCTTTCAAAGTTATTGTCAGAATACAGATATACATGCTAAAAGGTACAAATTCCTTAAGTTTTGTCCATGAGTGTATTGTCTGAATCCCGATATACATGCTAAAAGGTACAAATTCCTAAAGTTATGTCCATGAGTGTAATGTCTGAATCCCGATTTACATGCTAAAAGGTACAACTTCCTTAAGTTTTGTCCATGAGTGTATTGTCTGAATCCCGATATACATGCTAAAAGGTACAACTTCCTTAAGTTTTGTCCATGAGTGTATTGTCTGAATCCCGATATACATGCTAAAAGGTATAACTTCCTTAAGTTTTGTCCATGAGTGTATTGTCTGAATCCCGATATACATGCTAAAAGGTATAACTTCCTTAAGTTTTGTCCATGAGTGTATTGTCTGAATCCCGATATACATGCTAAAAGGTACAACTTCCTTAAGTTTGTCCATGAGTGCATCATCTGAATCCCGATATACATGCTAAAGGGTACAAACCCTTAAGTTATGTCCATGAGTGTAATGTCTGAATCCCGATATACATGCTAAAAGGTACAACTTCCTTAAGTTTTGTCCATGAGTGTATTGTCTGAATCCCGATATACATGCTAAAGGGTACAAACCCTTAAGTTATGTCCATGAGTGTATTGTCTGAATCCAGATATACATGCTGAAAGGTACAACTTCCTTAAGTTTTGTCCATGAGTGTATTGTCGGAATTCAGATATACATGCTGAAAGGTACAACTTCCTTAAGTTTTGTCCATGAGTGTATTGTCTGAATCCCGATATACATGCTAAAAGGTACAACTTTCCTTAAGTTTTGTCCATGAGTGTATTGTCTGAATCCCGATATACATGCTAAAAGGTACAACTTTCTTAAGTTTTGTCCATGAGTGTATTGTCTGAATCCTGATATACATGCTGAAAGGTACAACTTTCTTAAGTTTTGTCCATGAGTGTATTGTCTGAATCCCGATATACATGCTAAAAGGTACAACTACCTTAAGTTTTGTCCATGAGTGTATTGTCTGAATCCCGATATACATGCTAAAAGGTACAACTACCTTAAGTTTTGTCCATGAGTGCATCATCTGAATCCTGATATACATGCTAAAAGGTACAAATTCCTTAAGTTATGTCCATGAGTGTAATGTCTGAATCCAGATATACATGCTAAAAGGTACAACTTCCTTAAGTTTTGTCCATGAGTTTATTGTCTGAATCCAGATATACACACATGCTGAAAGGTACAACTTCCTTAAGTTTTGTCCATGAGTGTATTGTCTGAATCCCGATATACATGCTAAAAGGTACAACTACCTTAAGTTTTGTCCATGAGTGTATTGTCTGAATCCCGATATACATGCTAAAAGGTACAACTTCCTTAAGTTTTGTCCATGAGTGTATTGTCTGAATCGAGATATACATGCTAAAAGGTACAACTTCCTTAAGTTTTGTCCATGAGTGTATTGTCTGAATCCAGATATACATGCTAAAAGGTACAACTTCCTTAAGTTTTGTCCATGAGTGTATTGTCTGAATCCCGATATACATGGTAAAAGGTACAACTTCCTTAAGTTTTGTCCATGAGTGTATTGTCTGAATCCAGATATACATGCTAAAAGGTACAACTTCCTTAAGTTTTGTCCATGAGTGTATTGTCTGAATCGAGATATACATGCTAAAAGGTACAACTTCCTTAAGTTTGGTCCATGAGTGTATTGTCTGAATACAGATATACATGCTAAAAGGTACAACTTCCTTAAGTTTTGTCCATGAGTGTATTGTCTGAATCCAGATATACATGCTAAAAGGTACAACTTCCTTAAGTTTTGTCCATGAGTGTATTGTCTGAATCCAGATATACATGCTAAAAGGTACAACTTCCTTAAGTTTTGTCCATGAGTGTATTGTCTGAATCCCGATATACATGTTAAAAGGTACAACTTCCTTAAGTTTTGTCCATGAGTGTATTGTCTGAATCCCGATATACATGGTAAAAGGTACAACTTCCTTAAGTTTTGTCCATGAGTGTATTGTCTGAATCGAGATATACATGCTAAAAGGTACAACTTCCTTAAGTTTTGTCCATGAGTGTATTGTCTGAATCCAGATATACATGCTAAAAGGTACAACTTCCTTAAGTTTTGTCCATGAGTGTATTGTCTGAATCCCGATATACATGTTAAAAGGTACAAATTCCTTAAGTTATGTCCATGAGTGTAATGTCTGAATCCAGATATACATGCTAAAAGGTACAACTTCCTTAAGTTTTGTCCATGAGTTTATTGTCTGAATCCAGATATACACACATGCTGAAAGGTACAACTTCCTTAAGTTTTGTCCATGAGTGTATTGTCTGAATCCCGATATACATGCTAAAAGGTACAACTACCTTAAGTTTTGTCCATGAGTGTATTGTCTGAATCCCGATATACATGCTAAAAGGTACAACTTCCATAAGTTTTGTCCATGAGTGTATTGTCTGAATCCAGATATACATGCTAAAAGGTACAACTTCCTTAAGTTTTGTCCATGAGTGTATTGTCTGAATCGAGATATACATGCTAAAAGGTACAACTTCCTTAAGTTTTGTCCATGAGTGTATTGTCTGAATCCAGATATACATGCTAAAAGGTACAACTTCCTTAAGTTTTGTCCATGAGTGTATTGTCTGAATCCAGATATACATGCTAAAAGGTACAACTTCCTTAAGTTTTGTCCATGAGTGTATTGTCTGAATCCCGATATACATGCTAAAAGGTACAACTTCCTTAAGTTTTGTCCATGAGTGTATTGTCTGAATCGAGATATACATGCTAAAAGGTACAACTTCCTTAAGTTTTGTCCATGAGTGTATTGTCTGAATCCAGATATACATGCTAAAAGGTACAACTTCCTTAAGTTTTGTCCATGAGTGTATTGTCTGAATCCAGATATACATGCTAAAAGGTACAACTTTCTTAAGTTTTGTCCATGAGTGTATTGTCTGAATCCAGATATACATGCTAAAAGGTACAACTTCCTTAAGTTTTGTCCATGAGTGTATTGTCTGAATCCAGATATACATGCTAAAAGGTACAACTTCCTTAAGTTTTGTCCATGAGTGTATTGTCTGAATCCCGATATACATGCTAAAAGGTACAAATTCCTTAAGTTTTGTCCATGAGTGTATTGTCTGTATCCTGATATACATGCTAAAAGGTACAACTTCCTTAAGTTTTGTCCATGAGTGTATTGTCTGAATCCCGATATACATGCTAAAAGGTACAAATTCCTTAAGTTTTGTCCATGAGTGTATTTTTTTATTATGGCACGACGATCGCCCTACATTGCCATTTTTTATACAAGAAAAGGTCAATAAAGGCTGAAGCTTGGGAGATCAAAAATCATATTGAATGATGAAACTGAAATCTTATGATTTGCCAAAAAAATTAACAGCGATAGCGGTTTATTGTTAGCATATATAATCTTAGAATATCCAATTCCTTACAGAACACTTTCAGGAAAATCTTGAACGTAGCCATCTCAAAATCTGCAAGTAAATGTATTTCCTGTACCTATGGCCTTGTGGAACAAATGCACGTGGGACAAGGTCACATGGTAAAAAAAATTAACATCTTTATTTTCGGCTTAGTGAACCGTGATTTTTGCCTCATTTCCCCATACCACTCGGTTGATTGAGGCTTTGTCTCATGGTCAAATCCGTATAAACACACTCTCTTCGTCTGTGATTTTTTTTTTCTTTCCAAATTGGATTGAATTCGAAATTTCTAGAAGATTTTGACAGGTTTAGGGGTTTCTTAAAAGTAAAAAATGTAGGAATGAATTTTGTCATTTTCCCCTTCGAAGTCTTGGATCTTCTGTTAAAAATTAATGACATGTCTTGATTTGGAATTTCCAGTTTAAAAAGGATATTGTGGAGCTATTAATATACGATTCTGGCATGTGCTATTTTGTATTAGCATATTTATTTCATGTATCTGCGCTAGTTTGCATAGTTGTTGGTTATGCTTTTAGAAGATAGCACTATTTTGCATAGTTGTTGGTTATGCTTTTAGAAGATAGCACTATTTTGCATAGTTGTTCGCTATGCTTTTAGAAGATAACACCATTTTGCATAGTTGTTGGTTATGCTTTTAGAAGATAACACCATTTTGCATCTTTGTTGGCTATGCTTTTAGAAGATAGCACTATTTTGCATAGTTGTTCGCTATGCTTTTAGAAGATAGCACTATTTTGCATAGTTGTTGGTTATGCTTTTAGAAGATAGCACTATTTTACATAGTTGTTGGTTATGCTTTTAGAAGATAGCACTATTTTACATAGTTGTTGGTTATGCTTTTAGAAGATAGCACTATTTTGCATAGTTGTTGGTTATGCTTTTAGAAGATAGCACTATTTTGCATAGTTGTTGGCTATGTTTTTAGAAGATAGCACTATTTTGCATAGTTGTTGGTTATGTTTTTAGAAGATAGCACCATTTTGCATAGTTGTTGATTATGTTTTTAGAAGATAACACCATTTTGCATAGTTGTTGATTATGTTTTTAGAAGATAACACCATTTTGCATAGTTGTTGATTATGTTTTTAGAAGATAACACCATTTTGCATAGTTGTTGATTATGTTTTTAGAAGATAACACCATTTTGCATAGTTATTAATTGTGCTTTTGTGAGATATAAATACTGATGTTAGAGCGACAGTCCAGTAGCACGTTAAGTTAGTCTTGTACCTTATCTTGTGTTGGCAATGAAAGCCTTATATTTGCCCACATGTTGGTGATTGGAGAGACACGACGACACATGCTAATGGAATTAAAATTTTCCTTGTTATATCGTCTTGTGTTGGGGCTTGTATTAAAAATGCGACCATCTTTAATCATTGAATTACGCATCAATAAAAAAAATAGTGTTTTTTAAAAGATAACTTTTGAATGATTTTTGTAACATTTTGAATATCCCGGATAGTTGGAGATCTAAAGATACGGAGTCTGTGTTACCCTAGTTGTTATTACCACATTTTGAATATTTCACTGACTTGTTGTATATACTTGATGTATAATTCAGGCTGATTCTATTATAATTTGTTATTTCATGTGAAAAATATAGTACAAATTTGATATTGTACTAGGATAAGGTGCATAAATTATAAAAAAAAGGCATCTCCTTATCGTGCAACTAAAAGTTGCTGATGGCTTTCGCCATCTATCGGAATAAATATCAACTAGATATTAGTTATAGTTGATATTTATTCCGATAGATGGCCCAAGCCATCAGCAACTTTTAGTTGCGTGATAAGGAGATGCCTTTTTTATATTGTTATTTCATGTTTATTTTTTCTTATTTCTCTTAACTTCTTTTTATATACTTCGGATTACTTCTTGTATATTTTGTTACTTCTTGTCTACTTTTATCGGGCTTTGTGCTTCTATCACCAGATCATTCTAATATTAGTAGAACGTGTTCAGAGAGAAAGAGAATATATATTCGAACTTAGAGGAATATATTATTTGTGTGTGTGTGTGTGTGTGTGTGTGTGAAAAAAAAAAAAACTGCAGTCCTGGATCTTTCCAGTTAGTCTCAAGGACCACGCCATCTCCTCAGCGGCGAAGTACGCGATCTACGTATTCTTCGTAGATCACGAAATGCGTTGTGTCGCTGGAGACCCACTGGTGATTCTCCACCAAACTCTGCAGCGCTGGCAGAGACGCCATATTCATTGTACATTGTGTATATAATGCATATTATCTTTTTTAAATAGTGCGGACTGTGCAAGTTTGCATGTATTGACAAGATGTCAATAAAATTGTCTTCTTCTTGTAACTACTGTACCATTGTCAATAAAATACAGCCAATATATATATTACGTTTGTTTTCTTACAATTACCTATCGTGTGTTGAAAATTTTCTGAAAATATTAGGGCCATCATCTCTTATTAAAATTAAATTTAAGCATCCAGGAATGAATTTCTTTTAAGAATATATATATATATATACACACAGCTTTATTAAGACCACTGGTCATATACAGATTCACCACAGGAAGAAAGGAATCATAGCTCCTGTGTTTGATACTGTATTACATACACACAAAGCTTTATTAAGACCACTGGTCTTATACAGATTCACCACAGGAAGAAAGAAATCATAGCTCCTGTGTTTGATACTGTATTACACACAAAGCTTTATTAAGACCACTGGTCTTATACAGATTCATCACAGGAAGAAAGGAATCATAGATGGAACCCCTGTACTTGATACTGTATTACCACATACAAAGCTTTATTAAGACCACCGGTCTTATACAGATTCATCACAGGAAGAAAGGAATCATAGCTTCTGTGTTTGATACTGTATTACCACATACAGAGCTTTATTAAGACCACCGGTCTTATACAGATTCATCACAGGAAGAAAGAAATCATAGCTCCTGTGTTTGATACTGTATTACCACATACAGAGCTTTATTAAGACCACCGGTCTTATACAGATTCATCACAGGAAGAAAGGAATCATAGCTTCTGTGTTTGATACTGTATTACCACATACAGAGCTTTATTAAGACCACTGGTCTTATACAGATTCACCACAGGAAGAAAGGAATCATAGATGGAGCTCCTGTGCTTGATACTGTATTACACACAAAGCTTTATTAAGACCACCGGTCTTATACAGATTCATCACAGGAAGAAAGGAATCATAGCTCCTGTACTTGATACTGTATTACCACATACAGCTTTATTAAGACCACCGGTCTTATACAGATTCATCACAGGAAGAAAGGAATCATAGCTTCTGTGTTTGATACTGTATTACCACACACAGCTTTATTAAGACTACCGGTCTTATACAGATTCACCACAGGAAGAAAGGAATCATAGATGGAGCTCCTGTGTTTGATACTGTATTACATACAAAGCTTTATTAAGAGCACCGGTCTTATACAGATTCACCACAGGAAGAAAGGAATCATAGATGGAGCTCCTGTGTTTGATACTGTATTACATACAAAGCTTTATTAAGAGCACCGGTCTTATACAGATTCATCACAGGAAGAAAGGAATCATAGATGGAGCTCCTGTGTTTGATACTGTATTACATACAAAGCTTTATTAAGAGCACCGGTCTTATACAGATTCATCACAGGAAGAAAGGAATCATAGATGGAGCTCCTGTGTTTGATACTGTATTACATACAAAGCTTTATTAAGACCACCGGTCTTATACAGATTCACCACAGGAAGAAAGGAATCATAGATGGAGCTCCTGTGTTTGATACTGTATTACATACAAAGCTTTATTAAGACCACCGGTCTTATACAGATTCATCACAGGAAGAAAGGAATCATAGATGGAGCTCCTGTGTTTGATACTGTATTACATACAAAGCTTTATTAAGACCACCGGTCTTATACAGATTCACCACAGGAAGAAAGGAATCATAGATGGAGCTCCTGTACTTGATACTGCATTACACACATACAAAGCTTTATTAAGACCACCGGTCTTTCTTTTAAGAATATAATAACTCTAGATTTCGGTCTTATAAAGAGAAGTAACCTATATTAAAATTGATTTGAAAATTAATCAAAACTTTTGACATTATTTATTATTTTTATTTCATGTCAATATAGTTCTCCTGTGTGTGTAAAAGGGCCTTATTTAAACCCGGAGAAAGGTAGATATACATATATATTAAATATAATCTTCAAATACTTAGTAAATACACACCGCTTGTATTTTTTACTCATAAATTGTATTGAAAATAGAGCAATCCATAAATAAATCTTTAAATAAAAAGACATATATTGGACCAAAATACCATATATTTTACCAATATTTCAGTTGGCTGAACGCCAACCTTTATCAAGGTGTTATAACATATTAATGTGTGTCAACAACCTTGGAGTTCAGCCAACTGAAATATTGGTTTTCGCTTATCTTACAAGGTTTATTCTAAAAGTTTGTAAACACTTGCAAAAAATCGAAATACCAATATTTATCGCCGTTATGTATACTTAGTCTAGCCATAAATATTGTTACAAAACCAAATCAGTGATAAAAAATTAATTTGACCGCGTTAAGTATTCAAAATACAGTTGTTGTTATTTGAATATCTCGTGCACACGTGCTCAGAAAAAAAATCGAAATATATTTGTTTTTTGATAATGGGTTTGGGTATTAAAGAAAACCCTATAGTTGTAATAGCCTTACACAAGGTAGGCCAAAATCTTTCACCCTTTTTAAACTTTTACAAAATTTGAATATTACGCGTCAATTTGTTTATCGAATCATTGAAAGGTTCAACAAGGCTTGCACTATTGATGACCTTGAAAGATCTGGTCGACCTCGCATGCAACGAACGCAAGCAGCTATAAAAGCCATTCGCAAAAGAATTCGTCGAAATCCACACTGCAAACAAAAGATCTTAGCAAAGCAGATAAATTTAGCTCCAAGATAGTTTCAAGGATAATCAACGAAGACCTTGGACTGAGAGCTTTCAAACGACGCACAGGTCATTTGATAACCCCTGCTCTTAGAGATATTAGAAGGGTTAGATCAAAAATGTTGTTGGCGCAGCATGATGGTCGGTGGCATGAGAGAATCCTTTTCACAGACGAGAAATATTTCACTGTCGAGGAAAAGATTAATCGTCAGAATGATAGGATATATGCTCGTAGCTCTCTAGAAGCTTCTTTGAAAGTCAGAAGACTTGAAAAAGTCACCATCCTTCTTCTGTCATGGTTTGGTGGGGAGTTAGCTACCAAGGTGTAACAGATCTCCACTTCTGTGCCAAAGGGGTAAAAAATACAGCTAAAAACTATCAAGAATATATTTTGGAACAAATAGTAAAGCCTCTGAATACAAAAATGTTTAATGGAGAACATTGGATATTTCAACAAGATTCAGCTCCTGCTCACAAAGCTAAGTCAACTCAACAATGGTTGGAGACGAATGTTCCGGAGTTCATAAAGGCCAATGAATGGCCCTCTGGAAGCCCTGATTTAAACCCCCTTGATTACAGTTTGTGGGCATATTTAGAGGAGAAGGTGTGCTATAAAAGATATCATAATTTGGATAAATTGAAATCAGCATTGGTGAGAGCAATGAAAGAAATACCCTTAGAAAAGGTGCGTGCCACCATAGATCAGTGGCCCGAACGTTTGAGATCCTGTGTCAAAAATAAGGGAGAACATTTTGAATGCTTGTATATATTTAAAATCTATGTCCTATTGGCTAATAAAATATGTATTTATATTCCATTAGTTTTTGTTCTTAATAATTTAATTTATAAAATTGTTTGTAACAGAATTTATGGCTAGACTGTGTAATGTCTTTGTATTATGTATAAAGTAATTGTATTATGTATTCGCCGTTATGTATAATGTCTATGTATTATGTATAAAGTAATTGTATTATGTATTCGCCGTTATGTATAATGTCTTTGTATTATGTATAAAGTAATCGTATTATGTATTGTTATGTATTCGCCGTAATAATATTATTCGTTAAGTAATAATAAAAACAACGTTTTAAGAAAAACACGAACTTTTGGTACAACCCTGTAAAATCGGTAGAGAGTGTTTTCTACTGTAAGCTGCATACATGTCTAAAGACATTGTAGACAATTTTTTTTTTTTTGACAATTTAAACAATTTTATTGATTCTTCTAATCAATTTTTACAAAGGTGAAACAATATATAATAAAATAGTAAATAAAGGGTAGATAAAATGTAGGGGAATAAATATAGTTGTGTATGTGTACAAATGTCTTCAGCAAGGAAGGTTTCCCCACCTTGAGAGAGTTCTCCTCCAGGCAAGGTCTTCACTCCTCAGTTCCACGCCGAGGAAGTACCTATAGATGTGTGTCTTGGCAGACGCCAGGGAGTCAAAGACATTGTAGAAAGAAGCCTCCATTCTAAACTTACAAGTTCCCTCACATTTTTGGAACAGATTGCTAAAGAAACGAAATAGTTGGAAAGTACCAAGTGGACTTGAAAGTTTGTTAATCAACTCAGACGGAATGTTGTGGGAGGTTTAGAGGGTAAGTTTAAGGGGCGTCCTTGAAGGGGTAAAAGGCCTCCCTCCTAGGGGCTAATCATTAGGTAATGGTCCCCTTTCTTCCTGGAGTAGATGTCCCCTGGTGTCATAATACCGACCCACTTTCTAATTTCGGATCATTACCCTTGAGTAATGTGATGGTGGCGTGATGGAGCATTCTAGGCTGGAATGGTGTAAGTCCAGACTACATTCTGTTATCTCACTTGTCATCCGGAGATAAGAAAGAAGAAGACCTGTCATACGTATATTGTGATGTTTTAACTATGTCTCCTTTTGGTCACAAATATGGACATTGATCCTTTTTGAACGTTGATTTTGAAATGGAAACCAAATCTCAACTTGTAAAGATTGTCTTGTCTAAAGGTTGTCTGTTGATCAGCCAGTGTTATGCTGTAGTGACCGTTTTTAAAACTGTGGCCCAAGTCATCACGGAATCTTTTATAAATAACAATTCATAGAATCGTGGGATATCATTATCCTATCATTAGAGGAATAGAATATATGCATGGTAGATGCAATAACTTTAGTGAAACGAAGAAAGAAAACTTTTATTGTTATATATATTTATTATTATATTTATTTATATATATTTGAATATTTAATCAAAAGAAATAAACACAAAAATATTAAATTAAATGAATGCAATAAAGAAGAAAATAATGCAAATTATATATAGTCAAAACAACTATGATGATAACAACTTGTGAATTGCAGAAGCAAACAATCTTCACAGAATATTTCACGCTGATATATTACAGTAGATATGGTAATTGAGTTATTCTAGTGTAATTAGGCTTGTGTACACGCACTATACTTGAATTACACTTATAAACGAAGAATAAGAAACAACACTCATGAACAAAACTTAAGGTAGTGGATAGTCGCCGGTCGCCTATATGTATCGATTTTTTTAAAAGAGACAGAGGCAATTTAGTTCACATTTGGTTATCTCGTGTATCTTCAATAAAGGTCACTGTAATATCTTTCAGAATTATTGTCTCAATCCCGATATATACATGATAAAAAGTACAACTTCCTTAAGTTTTGTCCATGAGTGTACATACATCATACTCAGATTCCACTCAGAAACATATAACCTGAAGAGCCTTTTTATTTCTTATTTAGGATGTCTTTCCTAAACTTGTGAACATTTTAATTCTTTCTCTAGAGAACCTCTGTTCAGATTGATTGTTAATTCTACATTTTTTTTGCATAATTTTTTTTTTTTGTTAAATCATTTTTATTCTGTTTTTATTTTTAATTCATTTGACCACATGCCAAAGTATGTATAAATATATAGTTTAATAAAGTAGGTGTGTTTGTGAAATACGCCCGTGTGTGAGATTCCATCCTTTATAGAGTAGATCTCCCCTTTGGAAGTCAACGAGTGATGGCCAGCAATCAGACCTTCCCTCAAATCAACTACAGTCCTCAGAAGGTGACGGAGGGTTGGTACTTGGAAATAGAACATCTCCTCCAGCCAAGGTTAAACAACCTCTAATAGCCTAATGAAAGACGTTTTGCTTGGAATCCTAACCAATACAATAGATGTGAATCTGCTGTAATATGAATTAAATAAGGCAACAGGTTTCTGGGAGATGTGTGTTTCTTTTTATTTTTATTCCAATCTCAAGCTTTAGGGCATTATACCACTCTTATACAGGCGTACAAAAATGAACAATAATGAAACGCCATTCATTATTGTTCATTTTTGTACTCCTGTTATTGTTGTTGTCGTGCCCAATGAAGAGTCTCAGATGTCTCCATACATCTCTATCACAGCAGCAGCAATATCCACTATCTTGGGTGTGTAAAGCTGCTGCTCTGGGTCCATGTCAATTTTCTGTTGTTGTTGTTGTGTCCAAAAAAGAGTCTCAGATGTCTCCATGCATCTCCATCACAACAGCAGCAATGTCCACTATCTTGGGTGTGTAAAGCTGCTGTTCTGGGTCTATGTCAATTTTCTGTTGTTGTTGTCGTGTCCAATGAAGAGCCTCAGATGTCTCCATACATCTCTATTACAGCAGCAGCAATATCTACTATCTTGGGTGTGTAAAGCTGCTGCTCTGGGTCTAAGTCAATTTTCTGTTGTTGTTGTCGTTTCCAAATGAAGAGCCTCAGATGTTTCCATGCATCTCTATCACAGCAGCAGCAATTTCCACTATCTTGGGTGTGTAAAGCTGCTGTTCAGGGTCCATGTCAATTTTCTGTTGTTGTTGTCGTGTCCAATGAAGAGTCTCAGATGTCTCCATGCATCTCTATCACAGCAATGTTCTCTATCTTGGCTGTGTAAAGCTGCTGTTCAGGGTCCATGTCAATTTTCTGTTGTTGTTGTCGTGTCCAATGAAGAGTCTCAGATGTCTCCATGCATCTCTATCACAGCAATGTTCTCTATCTTGGGTGTGTAAAGCTGCTTCTCTGGGTCTAAGTCAATTTTCTGTTGTTGTTGTCGTGTCCAATGAAGAGTCTCAAATGTCTCCATGCATCTCCATCACAGCAGCAGCAATATCCACTATCTTGGGTGTGTAAAGCTGCTGCTGCTCTCTCTCTGGGTCTAAGTCAATTTTCTGTTGTTGTTGTGTCCAAAGAAGAGCCTCAGATGTCTCCATGCATCTCTATCACAGCAGCAGCAATATCCACTATCTTGGGTGTGTAAAGCTGCTGTTCTGGGTCTAAGTCAATTTTATGTTGTTGTTGTCGTGTCCAAAGAAGAGCCTCAGATGTCTCCATGCATCTCTATCACAGCAGCAGCAATATCCACTATCTTGGGTGTGTAAAGCTGCTGCTCTGGGTCTAAGTCAATTTTCTGCAAGACTGCGGCCATTGCTGGGTACTCCTGTAGAAGGGTGGGAAAGCCCTAAAGCTTGAGATCGAAATTAAAAATGTAAAGGAACTCATCTCCTGTTGTCCTGAAACCTGTTGTATTATTTCATCCTAGCCAAGGTTGTGTGCTGGCTGAGTTTAACATTTTCAAAAGTTCTGGAAAAAATCTCTTGCTTCCATTTTTGAAAAGAATCGTTTGAAAGCGACTTGTTCTTAATCATAAGAGCATAGAACTGTCTGTCCAATTTAGGTTATATTCCAAGATTTCTATTGATGTATTTCCTCTTTTTTTACAGTTGTATTTCTTGGAAATTCCCATTATTTGGTATATGGTGTTTTGAGATAAGTGGTTATTTACATTTAGACCAGTATTTAAAAGGACAAACCAAATATTGCACCACTTGTCTTCAGTTTATCATGGGTATCAGGTTGTCCACTTTATGGAATGCCCATAAGGGAGGGAAAATTTTGGAATATGATGGTGTCTAACTTATAGAGTTAGTTTTTTTAATAGTTTTTCAAATATGATATCACTCATTAGATTAACAATTATCCTGGTGTGGAACTAACACTTACCCATATATTATCATGTCCAACAATGGCCGCAGCCTTGCAGAAAATTGACATGGGCTTTACACATACAGCTGCTTTACACACCCAGGATAGAGGACACTGCGAATGCTGTGATAGAGATGTATGAAGACATCTGAAGCTCTTCATTGGACACGACAACAACAACAACAGAAAATTGATCTGGACCCAGAACAGCAGCTTTAAACACCCAAGATAGAGAACATGGCTGTGATAGAGATGTATGGAGACATCTGAGGCTCTTCATTGGACACGACAGCAACAACAACAAAAGAAATTTGACATAGTCCCAGAACAGGAGCTTTACACACCCAAGATAGATGGCATAGCCACTGCTGTGATAGAGATGTATGGAGACATCTGAGGCTCTTCATTGGACACAACAACAACAACAGAAAATTAACATGGACCCAGAACAGCAGCTACATACACCCAAGATAGAGAACATTGCGACTGCTGTGATAGAGATACATGGAGACATCTGAGGCTCTTCATTGGACACGACAACAACAACAACAGAAAATTGACATGGACCCAGAACAGAAGCTTTACACACCCAAGATGGATGACATAGTGATTGCTATGATAAAGATGTATGGAGACATTTGAGGATCTTCATTGGACACGACAACAACAACGTCAACAACAGAAAATTAACATGGACCCAGAACTTTACACACCCAATATAGAGAAAATTGCTGTGATAGAGATGTACGGAGACATCTCTTTATTGGAGATGACAACAACAACAACAGAAAATTAACATGGACCCAGAACAGCAGCTTTACACACCCAAGATAGATGACATAGTGATTGCTATGATAAAGATGTATGGAGACATCTCTTCATTGGACACGACAACAACTCATTAGAATATATATATGTACATCTACGGTGTACTTGAACTGTACAGGTTAACCTCGGGGTCAAAGTGTGACAAAGGAATTGCACAAGTCGCAGGTCGACGGCCGTGTCACAGCGCGAGTTGTCAACATCCCAATTATCGGTCCTATATCAGCGGGCCTTGGTATGTGAACGCCCGAGTTGGCTAACAAGGGCGGGCTGCTAATGAAGTCGCGCGCCCTAGACCCTGACTCTGTGGACCACCCAACATGCGGCTCACGTCTCCTTACATCTCAAATACATCAATCCTATCTGACTATAGCAAACAATTTGACATCATTTTTTAATTTTTGTTTTTCCAAAAA